>JABXJD010000067.1:1037500-1275000 GCA_013375575.1 Percina caprodes
CATGTGTAAAGTGATGCACTATAAACCATACCAAATGCAATTTATTATCCATCTGTTAAGACATGTCCACAGTCTGTCCACTATTTGCGACGGAAGGTTTTGACTGTGTGTGTGTGTTAACAAAAAATAATAATACAATCATGCAATAGACTATTTGTCATTATCAAACATTGTGTAAGAGGGAGTTAATCATGTTTGTGCTATGACGACAGCCTTATAGCCTATTTTGGTTTTACTTAACGGTAGGTTATAACTGTATGTTGACATAAAATAATCATGCAATTGAAATAGTCAACTAATACTTTGCAATAAAATATTATTAATTTATAGCACAAAACCCAGAACCAATTTTCTTGCATATTAGCATCATGATTTGTGTGCATCTAATGGTAACCACTATTTGCTAAAATTACTAGCTTTCAAAAAAGTGTTACTGCACTTATTTTTCTGTTATAAAGCGTTTATTTGTTATTGTAAAAACATTTTTAGTTTGAATTTAAATAATTAAAAAGCTTTCACCAAAAAGTTATGTTTCTTTATTAGTAGCCCTTGAATAAAGAGTAAAGTCTTGTAAACTTGATTTTATAGATTTGACTTGGTGTTGAATTTCATATGAACAATAAAAAAATCTCCTTTTTAAACACTTTTGGCCTGAAGTAATTAAATAGAGTGTAAGGTAAAACGTTTCTACAAAATGACTGCTGCAGTAGAAAAGAGCAACAATTGTTAGTCGTGGGATGGTACTGAATTGTTTTGTTCATCAGGGAAAGAAAACACTCGTAATACTCCCTTTACTTTGTTGTTTGCATCTTGTTGTACATTACAAACCAATAGGGTGCGGTAGAAATAAGGCTACTATATGTATAGGTACATGTAAACAGCTTACAACTTGGCCTGAAAAAAGTTCAGTTCAGTTTTTCAGTGAGTACATATATTAATAGGATTCTTGCAGTATTTTCCAGTGAATCATGATGTATACAAGTGGAATTAAAAAAAAAAAAAATCAGTTTGTACCTGTTTTGTCCCCCTAATGTGTTTCTAGGTGTTGGCGTCCCTGATCATCCGTCTAGCGCTGGCAGAGACCTTCTGCCTGAACTGTGGAATCCTGGCCCTGGATGAGCCCACCACCAACTTGGACCGAGACAACATTGAGTCACTGGCACACGCCCTCGTAGAGTCAGTACACACTCACTCACTCACACTCTCTCTCACACACACACACACACACTCAATCATTCACTAATGTTATGCCTCCGTACCCGAGATAGCCGTGGCCGAACACATTATGTTTTCAGTTTGTACGTCCGTATGTCCCATTCTTAGAAACGTGATATCACAGGAAGCCCTGGAGGGAATTTCTTCAGATTTAGCACAGACGTTCACTTAGATTGGATAAACTTTGATTTTGTGGGTCAAGGTCACTGTGACGTCACAAAATGCAATTTGGGCCAAAATGCAAGAATTCCTACACATTATTATAAAAGCACGTCATACATATGTCTAATAAGATAAATGACATAATATTTCATATACAAAAGGTCAAAGGTTAACTTCACTGTGACATAGTAATGTTCTGCAAAACCACTTTGGCCATTATTCATTGCCATAACTCAGGAATAAAAGGGGAGACATTTGTTCTGATACTTGTCTAAATCAACAACTTTCCACTTCCAGGATTGCTCCGTTGCTGACAGAACTTCTGCCAGACTCATTTTACTCATTTGGGCCGGATATCAATTGCCTTGGGCTTCCTTTGGGTTGGCATTTTAAACTCCTGTGGTTAAATGTTCCTCAGATCTCTGCAGGGCTAGCTCCACTATCTGCTCAATCTGAGTTTTCTTTTGCAAACTAAAACAACTTTTGAAGGTACACTTGTTCCACCAGAACAAGCTCCTTCCCGAGGCTATTTTGCAGAGGCGCCGTTGCTTGGCGCCACCCAAGATGATTCTGATTGGTTTAAAGAAATGCCAATAAACCAAAGCATGTTTTTCTCCCATCCCGGAATGCTTTGTGGGCTTGCCAGACCCTCCTTTGCAGCGCAGTGGAGGAAGGTCTTGCAATGTGAGACTTGTCAGATACTGAATTGGTGACACTAATCTTAAAACTGTGGTTTGTATAGATTTTCTGCTGGTGGGGTAAAGATTTGAGTGAAGCATCCATGTTTTGCCAAAAAATACTTTAATATCAGTGTATTTATTTGTCATGAGAAATCATGTAAAAATACAATTTCAGTTCAATGTAATCTGTCAGTTTCCTTTAATACCTTTTTATTAAATTCCTTCATAGATTTAACTGCAAATATGAGTCTGGACAGACTTGTAACTTGACTAGTTACAGCAGGCATAAAGGCTGTAATTCTAGTTACCTCTAAAATTGTGAGGAAATTAATTCACATGATGCAAACAGGATTGAGCTAAATGTTCTCACCCAAAACAGTACAAAAATACACACAGAGACTGTGCAACATGCTGGCTGTAATGTATAAACCTCTTCAACCACATCTCCAGCCATACGTTGGCTTCAAGGCCAGAGGAACTGATAGACTGACAAAAAGCTTTGCACCACAAAAATACAAAAGGCTGTTCTGATGTGGTGTGTTCCAGTACAGTGTAAACTATATTCCTTTGTTGTTGTTGTTGTTGTTTTTTTTTTTTTATCATTTCATGTTTATTTGAATAGGGAGGGATGTTACAACATAGACATTTGTGCAACAAATCGCCTCCTTTATCTCAATATTTATACCTATTGCCAGTTTCCAATTTCCATCCCTCGTTATACACTTTATTATCTGCTCTTGCTCGCTCTCCCCAGAATCATCAAGAGTCGCTCTCGCCAGCGTAATTTTCAGCTTCTGATCATCACCCACGACGAGGACTTTGTGGAGCTTCTGGGGCGGTCCAGCTACATTGAGCACTTCTACCGCATCCGTAAGAATCAGGACCAGAACTCTGAGATCACAAAGTGCAGCATCACCTCCCTCTCATCCTATCTCCACTGAGCAGTCAAATGACTCTTTTTGAAATACACAGTAATCCTTGATCTTCTTGTTTAAGTGTTACTTGGATGACCTCACAATTTACAAAAACATTTAAAAACAAGCTTTATACACTTTAATATAGCCTTGCACTGGTGTTTGTATTCTTTATAATGTGACCAGTAGCCGTCTGCTGGCCAGCAATGGCAACAGAAGGATCTGTTCTGCTTAAAGAATTTGGGGAAATATTACACTTTGCCATTATATTTCCATGTTTGCAACTTTCTTTGCTCAAAATATTCCGTCATTAAATTTGTTGTGGAGAACATGGGCTATTTATGACTTTTATTTTACTGGACTAATTTAATGCTTGTTTTTCACTACTAGCATGGCAACCAACTCTAGATTTGATTCAGAGAAACATAGCTCAGTTTTGATGATGTTTCTCATCAACCATAACCTAATCATACATCTTATCTTACACACGTAGCGAACGCACTGCATTTTTTTTTAGTAATGGGGGAAATAAAGGCGTGGGCAAAGCAAGTATAAATCTTGTGTTCTCAACCAAGACCTCAGAAGAGCAAGCTGACAGTTGAGTGATCAATTCAAAGACTTGTTACAATAGCTTCTTCCAGAGGTCGACAGTGTCATGGAGGTGATGGTGTTTCTGATGGTAGCCGCTGCTGCGCTGCTCGTCGGTCCAGCTGTTGCCAGTCCTACTCCTCACATTAATGAGAACGGAAAGTATATAATTGATCTGGCTAGCAAATACAATGCATCTCTCAGTAAGGTAAGAGCTAATATCATATGCACAATTTTGCAACAATTTCTTGGTGCATTATCTTGTTAAATCTTTTCATGTAAAAAAAGGTACTACTTTCCTAAAGTAAAATAAATTGTCATTTCTTTTATATTCTACAGGAATTCTTTGTGGATGAAGTGGTTAAAGGCGAATGTGGGGTAAGTAGAACGTCATGTCTTTGAAACATTCTTTTGCATTGCTTGTAGTTCAAATGCTGTGATGTTTGGCAAAACTTCAGCAGTATTTTGACTTCTATTTGTGTCAGTCCAGTGTCTGCTATCTGAAGAAAACGATTTGCAATTGGCAAATTAGCAATTTTGCACAATTTAACATGAATGTGTGTGCCTTGTTCATTTTTCAAAGCTAATATTTTTATGCTTTTGTTCCATACAGGCTTTGTTCTTCTGCAAAGTGCACGATATCTTGCACAAGCATAAACACTATGGAAAAATAAAGGAAGAGAAGGAGCTTGTGAGAAACTTGAAAAAGTATATTGATTCCATCCCCCAAATTGTAAGAATTCCCTTTGACATTACATTTGCAAAATGAGAAGGTCAAATCTGTGTTACGGAGGTTTAGAGTGTGACTCACGCTGTACCTTTTTAGATAGACAATGCTAATGCAGCTGTAATGTAGAGTGACTTATCTTGGTTTATGTTAGGTAGTGTGCTGAATTAACTTGATGTCTTGTCTTTCAGAGTAACTGTACAGAGTTGCTAAAGGAAGTGACATCTACAGGCAATTTTACACCAATTCCCCAACTTCTGGAAAACCTTACCGCATGTATCCAGGAAAGAAACTTCCAATAGGATGTAGCTTTGTTAATGACATAAAGCAAATTGTTGGGCCATATGAATAGAGTTATGACGTGATTTCTGTTACAGCTTATTTTATTTTAAAGTTTGGCATGTTATTGATTTAGGAGTAACTATATACAGTACAATTACAAAGATTCATATTTAGTAAAAATAAGGGTTGCCTGATGTTCTGGTGCAAGTTAAATGCCACTTTGGGCAAGTGACTTAACTATATTTCCTCTGAATGTTTTTCATAGGGACCATTAAAAATTGACTCTAGGCAAGTAGAATTTCTTTTTTACTTGCCTGATTGGACAAGTGGAAAAAAAACCTTAGTGTTGAACCCTGGTTGTGTAACAGATATTTACTGTCCAGGTAGGCTTTTTTAATTGGCACTGTGGCTCACTCTAGAGACTTGATAAAGGGACTACGCTCAGGTTTGGGCTGGATGTGTTTTTTTTGTTTTTGTTTGTTGTTTTAATTGTATTTAACATAAGTTAATAAGTTAAGGCTCTTTAATATATTTGAATGAAATATTTATTGTAATCTTAATTTCCAGTGTGTATGGCAAGGTTTGCTGTATGGTATGTTAATCAGTATTTACAGAAAGATACTTTTCATGACATTTATTTTTATCTTATTACATTGATTTGTGACCTCTTGCAATAGGAAACCGAAGTCTTAATGAGTTTAATCACAGTGTAACAGCCTATTATGAATGCAGCTGAACTGTAGCGTAACCTGTATCTACTATAGTCCCAAATGTTGTTGTTTTTTGTGTGTGCTGGAAATGTATTTACTTTTATATTTGTTAACTTTTCATTTCTTTAAATACATTATATTTGTAGCATCATATTGACCTTGTAGATGATGTAGCAATCGGCACTCTCAAACTTAACTCAATAAAATGGATTAAACCAATATATTTTTGGTTTATAAAAAGCATTTTTGCCGTCACCACTGTTTTTAAAAAGCTGAACAGAAATAAGGCCAGTGGGCCTGATGGTATTTCAACTTGAAAACATTTTCGGTTTGAGCTGACTCCGGCTTGGAGCCCTCTATTCAAACTCTCGGTCGATGCTTGTACCATACCTACTATTTGGAAGACACCTGTTGTCATTCCTGTGCCCAAAAAGCCCTGCCCACAGCATAATGATTATAGACCAGTAGCACTGACCTAAATGGTAATGAAATCATTAGAATGTATAATGGTTGGTAATTTAAGTAGCGAGGTACAGCATCTCTTGGACCTTTAACAATTTGGCTATAATAATGGCAGGGGTACTGACAATGCCTTAATCACAACTATACACTATCTTAAAGCACCTTGGAAATCCATCAGCTTATTTTCGGTTATTAATGGACTTCAGCTCAACATTTAATTGTATTCTCCCTCAGACACTCATGTAAATTACAACAGATGGAGGTGTACCCCTTCATTATTACATGGTATGGTTCATTTCTGACAGACAGAAAGCAGCTAGTAAGGGTCAACTCTACTCTTTCTGATACTCTGAACATAAGTACAGGTGCCCCTCAAGGCTGTGTAAGCTCACCATTACTTTATATTATATACACAAATGATTGCAGAAACATCCATATAAATAACCACATTATTAAATTGTCATACATTCATAGATGATATGGGCATACTTGGTCTACAAATGACTCAGACATTGCTATCTATAAACAGGAGATAGAGGAGGTAGTGAAGTGGTGCAACAGGCATAACCTGCCACTTCATATAAATAAAACCACAGAAATGATTTTTGACCCCAGGTCTATAGGAGATCACAGCACACTCAAAATTGATGTACTTGTTGAGCAGTTAATAACATGTAAGTATTTAGGCATACAATTAGACTGTTGCAGTGGTCCCATCAAGTGGAGCATGTTTGCTCAAAGATATGTCAGCATCTGTAGTTTTTAAGACAACTTAGAGTTCATGGAGTGGACAAAGATATCATGCTACTGTTTTACAAGGAAACCATTGAATCTATTGTTTGTCATGGCATTATGGCTTGGTTCGGTTACCTGTCCATTAAATTAATTAAAATTTAAAAAAAAATTTTTTTACCAACGACCCAAATCAATCGTCCTGCATAGTGAGTTTGAGCTGATGCCTTCAGGTACAAGGTACAGGCTACCAAACTGTAAGCAACCGGTACAAAGTCTCATTTGTGCCGCTTTCAATCCAATTATAATGAATAATAACAGATAAACCTCACTGCTTTGGGGCCAACAGTGGAGGTGGGTCAGGCGCCCCCTGGACGGTAATTCTGGCTATTAAAAGGAAGCCTATGTTCACCTGTAAGTCTGGAATAACCAGCATTAAATGGAGGTTACACAGTTTAATCCTGTTTTCACTTTAGGTGACCAAAAAAGTCTGATACCGAATGGAAGCAGACTTTTTAGTAATAGTGATTTTAAAACTATAATAACTGTAGTCCTTAATTTAAACTTGAAACTGTCATCTGTAAGTATAAGATCTTGCTTCTTGTCTGCTGTCTTCCAAATCATATACTGTATGAGATAACTTTCCCATAAACCTTGCTGCTTTAGGGTCGACAGTGGAAATAGAAAGGTGTTTTATGAAAAATAAAGGAAATAATAGTTTGACATTTCAGTTACATTTATGTTTATCAAAGTTGCCAGTCTCTTTGTAAACTCATGACACTGTGTCAATAAATCGCTTGTGAAACACCCAAGCTATAATTTCTGACCCTTTTCCGTTATATATTTGCTGACTGTTAGTTATTGCTTATATGGTTTTGTTTCTCGTAGGGCAGCTGCCTTAAAGATTGAGATCAGAGAAACATACCTCGGTTTTGGTGAAGTTACTCATCACCCACGCCATCAGTACCATCTTATCTTGCTCTATAGACTGGCGGCATTGGCTTTGTAATGAGTCAAAAGAAACATGGCTAATGCGTGGGCAAAGCAGATACAAAGCTTGTATACTCAGCTAAAACTTCAGAACAAGCTGACTGATCTGTTTAAATGCTTCTTGAAAAATGTGCTACTAGAGGTCAACAGCCAATATACCTGTATCATGAAGATGATTATGCTTCTGCTGATATCTGCTGTGGCTCTGTTGGTCAATCCAATTGTTGCCAGTCCTCGTCACATGTTGAAGTCAGATTGGATTCAGCAAAACCTAAACGAGATATATGATCTGGCTGAAAAATGCTATGCATCTCTCACTAAGGTAAGAACGGTTTCTTGCTTTGTAATCTTTTCTATTTATTGATGCATATTCTTCATGTTAAAAAAATGATATACGTATAAAAAACTGCCTGGATAATGTTATTGAAGTCCTCATTCTTATTTGTGATGCAGGATTTCTTTGTGGAAGATGTATCGCATCTGACTGAAGGCAGCAGCGGGTGTGAGGTGAGCATACTGTTGTGAGTTTGAAACATTTTTGGTTGAATTGGATGTGCTGGACACCCCGTGCGTAATGCTGCATGATGCACTGCTGGCACTGCACCCCAAAAGGTATAATCAGGAGAGAAAGAGACTTCAGGGACCATGGCGCTGACATGGCTAATATGACAATTAAATTCCCTAAAGCTGCGCTCTTGGATCTATGGACTGTAATGGGTCCACTAGAGAGGGCAACACGGGGGAACCGTGCCATCCTGGTCCAAATACAGGTTCTCGCCACTCTCGGGGCAACCGGCTGTTTACAGCTACGTGTTTTATATAAATATTATACTCTCAACTTTATCACTAAGACCTATTTGAATATAATATAGTTCAGGTGAAATCTTACCTTCAGGTCTGGTATATATCAAAGCTGTCCCTGAGTGCCATAATGCCTGTGTAGCAGGTTTACTGTGCACAACAGGCCGAAATTATAGTTAGATTTGCAGCATTTCTCGAACGTCTGAGAGTTTATTTGCTTTTTTTCCTTCATGATTCGGCGTCAAGATAGAATAACTGCACGTGAATGCTAATAAGTATGTTAATGCATTAACATACTTATTCGCATTCACGTGGTGCTTTGCATTGAATATTTATCGTTTAAAAATGGGCGTGTACAGGGCGGGATAAGAGGCTGATTCACGTACGCACACTTTTGGGTAATCTGTGATTCATAAAGGGAACATTGCAGGCTACAGTTCCTTTTTTTTGGCGTAGCCTACGCGCTTTTTGGCGTTCGTATACTTTTAGTAAGGATCCTATGCACAGTTTTATAAATGAGACCCCAGGATTTTAGAAATACTGATGTCAATCTAAGTTCCCTAGCAGAATCCCACCTACATAATAAATTATGGATTAGCGTCCAACCCATTTTTTTATTTATTTTTTAAATTACTCAGAAAGAGAAGAAAAGCATTATTGCCCTTATTTTCTAAATGTGTTTTAAGGCCTTTACACTGCCATTAAGTATGATGCATATGAATACAATATCCTTTATATTGTAATAGAAACAATATAGAGGACAGCCAGTGTCCTGAATGCTATGGCCCTGTTTGTTTTAGTCTATAGATTTTCTGATTGGTCAATAACATTATAGTAACATAGGATGCAAAGCAGCCCACATAAGCTATACAAAAAGCAATGGCCATTTTACACAATTACCTATTTGTGTGGCTGGTTTATTTTATGTTTTTGTGATGAATTATGTATTGCTTTATAATTTATAACAATCTCTAAAATCATGTTGGTCTACTGTATTACATGGTTATAATAATGCTATATTGTAATTTCCCCACTGGGGATCAATAATCAGTATAAATTATTAATTGTCCTATCAAATACCCATCCATCCATCCATCCATCCACCCATCCACCCATCCATCCATCCATCCATCCATCCATCCATCTTCGTCCACTTATCCGGTATCGGGTCGCGGGGGCAGCAGCTCCAGCATGGGACCCCAAACTTCCCATTCCCAAGCCACATTAACCACCTCCGACTGGGGGATCCCAGGCCAGGTTGGAGATATACTGCCTCCACCTAGTCCTGGGTCTTCCCCGAGGCCTCCTCCCAGCTGGACGTGCCTAGAACACTTCCCTAGGGAGGCGCCCAGGAGGCATCCTCACCAGATGCCCGAACCACCTCAACTGGCTCCTTTTCGACGCGAAGGAGCAGAGGCTCTACTCTGAGCTCCTCATGGATCAAGGAGACGCCAGCCCCCCTCCTGAGGAAACCCATACACGTGTACACATAATAATCTTGCTTATGTCCCATACAGGATAAGTTCTTCTGCAAAGTGCACGATATCCTGAATGTCCAGGAAGACTTCTGTAAAAGAACAGACAAGGAGGTCCTTGTGAGAACCCTGAAGATGTATAATAAGGACAGAAATGTAAGAACTGGGAGCACTGTGTTCTGACAAAAGTGACTGTGGAAACATATTTATGAAGCTCTGACTTGATTTCTTTTCTTTCAGGTACAGTGTGAAAAGACACTTCAGAGGATGACAAGTACAGGTTACATGACTGGATTAGCCAGTCTTTTGGAACATCTCAAGCACTGTATCCAGCAGAGAAACATCAGTCACACCAAATAACAGCCCGACACATCAAAAATGTAATATTTATGTGATATTTGATATAGATATGTTATATAAACAGCAAGTGGAGAAATACTTCTTCGAAGTTGTTGTGGTCTGTTCTGTATGCTATCAAATACACCTCTTCATACCTGTTAACTTATGTTTTTGTTTCTGTTACATGTTCTTAAATTACATTATTGTAGTATCATACAGCATTTAAATGCATTTGTAAAGGCGCTGACACACCAACCCAATTATCGGCCATCAGACAATCTGGCAAGGTCAGTGTCTCGAGTCTGTTCGGTGTGTTCCGTCCTGTCGTCTGTCGGATGAGCCGTCGTCCTTCATTTTGGCCGATTTGACATGTTGAATCGGAAGGAGTGCAGTTGGACTCAATGACTAATCTGATTGGTGGAGGGCTCACCCGGAAATGACGAGCAGGATGAGCGTGACTAACGCCTCTCAAAATCTGATGAAAATCTTTTAAATTGACCTTTTTCGATCTGAAATGAAGACAGATTCAGCAACTGCATGTCCTATTTCTCTTAAAATGTTTTCAGAAACACGTTTTGAGAACTATTTTCTTAAAATATGAGATTGTATTCCGAATGAGCCGCCATGATGGTCTGGCTTTGAAATTCCGGAGAAGCCAGATTCACTTGCCTCATCCGTCCAATCAGCTACCGGTTTTCATTTTTTATGGCAACAATACAGATTAACTCCGCCTGTTGTATTAAGTATTACATCTCGCACACGCAACTGGGGGAGACTGATCGGTCCAGTTCGACTGCGTTTTCTGCCAAAAGTCGGTTGTTGGGTTGTTATGTCAGAGCCTTACGGTGTTAACAGAACGTAAATATTTTTATTCTTGAATGGAATGTGTATAGAAATACTTTGTCGTGTGTCATTTTAATCAAAGGTTGCAGAAACGCACCAGCTAAACCTTTTAGATTTAACACTTTTAAACATTTAGTTTTTTCAGTAACCTTAATGAACTGTAAATGGCCAAAAACTTAAAACTCAAAATTCAATTCAAAAGTGTATTGAAATTCAAAATGGATTTTGCTAAGATGTTTATAAATAGTCCACACAGAAATAAAACAAAAAGTTAAAAGATACTTTAAAAGTGTATCATTTGAATAAGAGGATCAGGGGAAACAACACAAAAGTATTTCGTTATTTATGCATGTGCAGAAATAGCAATGCATGGAACGTTTACAAGTTCAAATGATTGCTTAAATATGAATGTTCCTGTAAATCATTCAGCCCCCAAAGAACTTCTGAAGAACCCTGTTTTCGTGGAGTGCACTCAACCAATCGGTGTGCCTCTCTGCCTGGCTGTGGTTTAGCTGGTTGCCTGACTGACTCAGGGCTCTCTGAGAGAAACACTTCTCACCACTCTTTTCCCCCTTGCCTTGGACAATGTACCTGTCACTCAGTGACTTGATGCAATGTGAGAGCTATGGGGAGGCTTGCTCTTGGTGGTGGTGGGGTCTCTGTGTGGCGTTCAGCAATGTGTATGTGCGCTACTGAACCGTGGCTCCCTCATTACTAAATAAAGAGAATCACTCTCCTTTTCAACAGCACTTTTTATAGAACTGTTGGAATATTCCCAATACTTTGTATAACCTTCACTGCTATGCCATTCTTGAAGCACTTAAAAAGGGCAAATAAACTTAGATCAGTTTAACATTGTGTACTGAGAAGAAAAACATGTACGTGTCCAGGGCCCACCACTGCATTGGCATTTTCCTGTAGACCAAAGACAGTGGTGGAAGAAGTATTCAAAGTTAAAGGCTCTGAATACTTCTTCCACCACTAAAAATATATCATTGCATATATCCCGCAACTTTTTTTGCTGAAGTAAAAGGTTGCAGCCCATTGATATAAAATAATGTTTAATTTTATTTAAATAAAAGTCATGCATTCTCAATCTTACTTAAGTAAAAGTACTAAAGTGTTATTAGTAAAAGATAGTTTAATTATTTAATTAAGGTAAAATTACCCACGCTGCAGAATGGCCTCTCTCTGGGTTTTTCTTTAAAAAAATGTTTTTAGATACTTTATTGGCTGCATGATTATTATTATAAATGCTAATCATTCCTTTTTTTATATTAATTGAAGGTAAACCCCCTCAGAGAGATTTAAGGTAATGTAATTCTGCTGAATCGTGATAAGTCACCTTGCTCTTGTTGAATCAGAAGACCACATGCTTCCTTAAAGGGATGTGTGTTTCCAGTGGTATCCCGTGGCCTCATTAAAGCATAAAATAAGATTTGTTTAGATCTGTTATCCTGGCTACCAATCCAAATCCCTTGAGGGGAGGTTTGAAAGTATGCAAATGAGCTTGAATCACCCCAAGGCAATATAACCTTATCCTACCATATCACACCATCTTTGTTCTTCTACCTGATCTGATGGCATCCAGCTGATATTAGGCTGTCAACTGAAGGATACGTCTCACAACAAGAGCTCAAATGACCCAACGTCATGTAGACATGGATCTCTTTAGGTGTGTAGAAGGCTAAGCGGATCAGGATCATTACTTTTATGTAAAGTGGCTTGATAAATATCGTAATATTACGTTCATCCTTTTGATCTGTACACGCACATCAGACATCCGCGCTCAGCACCGGCTGCCTCTGCTGCTCCTTTATTGTGTTCCTGGTCGATTAGCCTCGGGGCTGTCTTCAGGGCCTGGGTCCAGTGGGAGCAGGGGGTGGGGGTGGTGGCTGCATCTGCTAGGGGACCTCCTTCAGGGGCCCTTCTATGGCCTGGCTTGGTTTTTAATGTCTGTCTTCAAAATCCACCAGAGAGGAAGAGAGAGGGGAAGACAGTTTGTCGACAGCGGCGCTGCCATTGCTGTTTTCCCATGAGCCCTCAGTGTGTACACGGGTCTGAGGTGGAAGAGCATGTCAACACTGAGCGGCTTTTCACTTCCTTATTATCATGTTTTTCACCCTCAAGGCAATCGGAAAATATGTAGACAGGACTACTAAATTATATCTTTTCATCCATTGTTATGGTTTTTTAAAGCCTTCTTTTCAATTATTTTAATATTTGTATGTCAAACTCTGATGAAGGCTATACTTTATTAGAATCAGGATTATTATTCATAACGTATTGATTATTTGTCTTGGTTCAATGTTACCATGGAAAACATATCTGGGTAGATTTTTAGGGTGATGCATCTCTGCAGACTTTTTAAAACTTGCCCTATTGGTTATCAAAATACCAAATGTAATGTATGTTTCTATGGCCTACTGTACTTTTAATATTCTGAAGCGTGCCGAGCAAGATTATGTAATGAAACAAATGCCTATAAATCTTCTGCACACTTTATAGCTTCTTCCGACCTAATGTATTTATTTTTTAGTTATACAAAATGTTTTGTTTCCTCTGCCACCATTTTTAAGTTTTATTAAAAATATTTTTAAGGGGCTTGCTGGTGGAGCAGAAACAGTGGGTGACAGCCTTACCTTTTTGGAAATGAACCAAAAAGAAGAAGCAGCTCTCAGCATGTTTATTAAAAAAAAAAAAAAACGGCATTTACATCTCCCTTTTGTACATGATTGCAGCAGGTTTTTACATTCAGTTTTTCTTGTGCACGATCTTAAATTGTAAAAGAGAAAATTGACAAGCGGTGTAAATGGACATGACTTTAGATTGGACGATGTGCCTCGTAGCACCTCTCCTCTTGGCCGTGGTCCTCTGGGTGCTCTTGCTGTCACAAAATTTGAGTGTCAGAGTGTTTGTGACGGCAGGGATGCACTCACCTTGACGGGAACAACTTGGAAAAGAAGAGATCTAAATCCAGACAGTCATGATGACAGACATGTCAACCATTAGGAGTTGGTAGTCTTTTATCTTTCTTTTCATTCACACAGTTTCTTTGCTAGCTCTCCATTCTTTTATTCCATGCTCCATCCATCTTTTCTGTCCTCCTAACCTACCTTGTTTCATCCCTGTATTTCCTTCCTTCTGCCCTTCCTATCTCTATTGTCTGTCCCATCTTTTTTCTCTATCCTTTTCTCTCATCCTTTCTTACTGGCTGTGATCACTCTCCTTATCTCTTCTGTAATTGAACTCACACCTCCCTCTAACAATTCTCTTCTTCCTTTCATCCCTCCTCTCCTATACCCTTCTTCTCCATTCCCTCCGTCTCTTCTAAACTATAGCCACATTTTCTTGGAGAGGATTATTATGCTCAGTAGACTTTCTGTTGATTATATGTTCATATACTCTTAATCTGAGTTTGTGTGCAGACCTACACCCAACCAGCTAAGTGCTTTGTAGAAAAAAAAATCACGCCACAGTGAGTTATTTCTGGCTGGGTTAATCTTATTTCTCTGGGCACTTTGATAATGGAGAGGACTTGAATAATGAATGGGGTGTATAATACTGTTCTCAGGCCCACTGAATGAATTAAGCAAGTACCTATAAGTGAGTGTCTCTAATATAGTGCTGTGCCCCCATCTTTGTACTTTAAATTTGATGCTCTTATTTTGTATTTTTAGAACTGGAACAAAAATATAAACTTCAGCAGTGAAGGAAATACAGGAGTAGGGACACAATGCTATTAATGCATACTGAAATATAAATCCCATAATTGTCTCTTTCATTCCTTATCATGGCTAGATTAAGAATTTCTGTTTCGCTCTCTGTGCTCACATGTCTTCATGTGTGTGTGTGTGTGTGCACATCTCAATAGTCTCTGCATAATGCATGGTGTGTTAGCAGACAGCTCGACCTCACACACAGACCTTGAGACTTTAAATGTTTCTCTGTCACAAAAGTTCACTGGTCTCTCAGCAGAGCTGATGCTTATTGCAGCTTCAGATTAATGATCTTGCATGAAGAGGGAGTGTTGCTATTTCATTTCATAGACGTATGTTTCTTTAACTTATACAGCATTGATTTGGTTTATTTAATCAAATGTAATAAGATGTGACATGGGCCAGGGGTTTTACTTAAAATCCACATTAGTAGTTCACAATGCAGAAAGAAAAAAAAAAACTCACAATTATTCTAACTATTAAAAATACTCCATTTTCATTGTTTATTTTATATGTTTATGTATATATTTATTTGAGTTAGTGGAAATTGTGAAAAATGCCAATTACAGGCCTATCATAAACATACCAAAGTGATGTCTTTTAAACTGTCAAAAACAATCCAAAATATTCCATTTACAATGATATAACAGAGAAAAGTGGGAAACCATGAGATGCTTGCGATTGAAAAAAATAACTTATCAAAATTATTGTTGCATTTATATGTCAATGGACTCCTTGATAATTGACTAATTGTTTGAGACACCTTGGTGCCAATCTGTCCTGTTTTGTGTATCTCTATCAGTGGGGAAAGAAGTATTCAGATCTTAGTAATACCAACAAAAAAAAAATAAAATAAAAAAAATAATTCAAGTAAAAGTATTGCATTCAAAACTGTACTTAAAAAGTATTTTGTACTTTAGTATTTTCGGCACAATTTAAACTAGTAAGTATAGAATTAAAAGTACAGATTTTGCAGGCAAACAGACCTGAGTTATGTTATACCTAGACAATCATTCCTGAAGCATTGTGTTATTTTAATTTAATTTTAATGTTAATGTTTTTAATTGTATATATATATATATATATATATATATATATATATATATATATATATATATATATATATACACAATTCAAAACATTTACATTCTAACAGTCTGCCATTACCATGTGAGTAGAAACACACATGTGCTGTGCATTCACTCACAAAAAGGTAGAGAAGGGAACAGGAGCTACAGCATCTCCTGCTAGAACTTTTCACAGACATCCATCACCCTGGCCTCAAGTTTCCAGAGAGTAACACAATCTGTGTGTGTGTGTGTGTGTGTGTGTGTGTGTGTGTGTGTGTGTGTGTGTGTGTGTGTGTGTGTGTGTGTGTGTGTGTGTGTGTGTGTGTGTGTGTGTGTGTGTGTGTGTGTGTGTTTTTCAGCAGTACGTTGGTCCCCTGGTTTGGCTCTTGATGATAATAGAAGGTGACTAATAGAGAGCGCAGAGGTAGCTGTCTCCCTTCGCTGTGGTCACATTCTTATTTGTTGCTACTGGCATTGGATGAATTATTGAGTTTTGGGTGTCTTGGCTCCCAGCCCTTCCCTCTTTGCATTCCCTCACTGTGTGTGTGTGTGTGTGTGTGTAAGTGCATTCATTTTTCAGCAATTAAACAGAGCTTCCATCCTCATTCTGTCAAAAAAGGTCTTCCCTGCATGGAAACATCTCAAGTAAACACACTATCTCTATCTATCTCTCTCTCTCTCTCTCTCTCTCTCTCTCTCTCTCTCTCTCTCACGCACTCACACACACTCACACATTTCTCTCTATCTATCTATCTATCTATCTATCTATCTATCTATCTATCTATCTATCTATCTATCTATCTATCTCTTTTAGTTTGTTTGTCTATAGATCTCTCCTAATCATTTTCACTCTCTCGCTATAGTCTTGAATTGGCTCTTTAATTCCGCTTATTCACAATTGTTTTAACTATGAATCAACATGCACTAGATTTGATCCAAAACGAGTTTTTATATTAGGCCTAAGCATGATGCAAAAATTGGACCCAGCACACATCCATTATATTGCATGAGAAAATGCAATATACCTTTCAGCTGCTGCTGAATAATTCAAGTGCCCCCAATCGCCACATGCCGCTAACGCTTACAAGTCTTCAGCTCAACTTTCCACATAGCGAGTGCGTTATGATATCAATACGGCTATTGCAAAGATCAATTATTAACACTGCGAAGCTCTTTTTTTACCTTTACAATTACGTCAGAAACACACAAAGATGTGGGATGTTTGAGGCCTAATCGTTCTCATTCTTAGAGGGTTTGATGACATGTGTTTAATCACGAAACATCAGCTGAAACATGTAAAACATTTCCAAACAGATAGGTGACACAATTTAGAAAAAGGCATATTAATGACAACAAGTAACATTTGCATTTTATCCGGCCTTCCCCTTAAAGAAATCTTATTTAACACCATTAATTACAGACAGTGATTAATCCCAACTCAGCATCAAAGAGAATATTAATAAGAGCCACAAACGTTTCCGCGTAATTGCCAAGTATTGATCCCCTGGCTGAAACAACCCGCCGACAGTCTCCCTGGGAACATCAGCCAACCGCTTGTTGGGCCTGGGAGGGTTCCGGAGGAAGCTTCTAATTATTATTATTAGCAGGCTAGCCTAAAAGTATTATTATTTTAGAAATGTTTGGATAATATATGGGAGAACGTGACCATTGTTGGGAGCTACCAGAGGATAAATCAGGAATTATAAGTCAAATTTGATTTAAGTTAATGATTTGAATTAATTCTGCCAAGAAGATTTATTGAGAGTCGCACTTTGTAACCACAACCATTAAAATAAAATAATATTAATAATAATAATAATAATGATAATAGCAGCACTCTTGGCCTATGGGAATTTAATCATAAGTTAATGAAATGGTTCCCCTATCTGCTTAAAACAAAATAATTACTTTAATAAAGGGGGGAAATACTTACTTAGTCAAACAAGTAAAAAAAAAAAAAAACAACCTATACTTTAATTTCCCTGCTTCCTCGGTTAACCTGTTGTATCCAGTACATCCCTCCCTAGAGTTCCCAGTTAGACTTCGACACTCAACTCCTCCGCATTACTTCATTTTACACCAATATATGATTAATATTGCATCGTCGTTACTTAATCATTTCAAACCCAATGCACGACATAACCCGGTGACATGAGGGCGTCCATAATTAAAAGCGCACTAATCAGAGGTGGAAGAGGGGCCATTAGCAGCGTGTAGAGGACACACATTCTGCCCTCCGCGGTGTGAAAATAGATGCTTTTATTTTTTCTCTGGCGCTTATATCATGTACGACAATACATATTTAATCCCAGCAGAGGTTTAGGGATTCATAAATAAAATAGTCAGGCGCGTTCCCATAAAACAAACAAAGATTGTATCGTCCATAGGTGCAGCTCAGGATGTGTAAGGGAATCCATTCTGTTGCTGTAGTTGTCATGTATATGCCTCAATATTAAATTTATATAACACAAAAATAACATCGCTGCCTTAAAGGATTTTTTTCTTCTTTTTTTATAGAAAATAACCATTTATTCACACGTTTTTATCCCAAGTGAAATCAAGAGTGAGGAAAAATGAAATACTTCATTTAGGTGATACTTTATATATTTGGACTATATAATCGATATAGGTCTATAGCTCACCTGTAATGCTCCAAAACATGTTCACATCAAAATATTAAAATAGCAGCAGCCAAAGCCACACGAATGTGCCTCATATATGACGGTGTCATTTCCATTTCTAAATAATTCAAGATAAACAGACTCAGGGTGTCATACCTTGTGTAATTACATTACTGTAGAATAATTATTGATATTTGTGCGTTGATGACCATCAAACAGTTAACGAAGAGAGCAGATTTGTTTGCAAAACAAAATTGTGATTTAAAAAGGTGAATTTTTGATCCCTTATCATTGAACTTATTAGTCTGAATTCATTCAAAAGATAAGTGAGAACACAGTTGAAGATGGTGTAGGCTACTTCTGCACATGTGAGCCAGTGATGCGGACCAGTATTACAAAACAAAATCCATTAGCTTGTCATGAAATCTCCATATCCATCTCTTTTAAAATCTTCATGCAGCATCAGTTAACTAACACCGCTGACACTTAAACAGCCCGTAAACGTATAGCCTTTAAACTCCACTTCATAGATAAAAAAAAAAAGTGAATTAAAGTCCCTGAATGTGACAAACTGTCAGGGTGGATTTGTTGAAAGTTCATATTTAGTTTTCGCAAGATACTTGATCAACAACATCAAAATCACCCTCCTCATATATAGAACACAATCATTTATGAGTCCCACATTAATAACAAAATCGAAAAAGTGCAGCAACGAAGAGTGAGTGACACGAAATGAAAAATTGAAGTCTCTTTTGGAGATAATCCCAGATGAGACGTGAACAGCTGTTGATAAATCCCTGTTAGTTAGGCTACTTAGGCTATTATTAATCACTCGATCAAAAATGTAGTAGGCTATTTTATTCATGATGTGTGAAACTCAGTGCACCGCGGAGTACTTCATTCGTTTCTGTTTTTGCCTCTGGTTGCAAAACCACACTCGAACCACATTCTTTTTCAGGTCCAGTTTTTCGGCGATGGCTGCAATTTTTTCCGAGGAGGGCCGAGGCTGGATGGCAAAGTAAGCCTCCAAAGAGCGCTTCTCCGGCGCGGCGATGGAGGTGCGCTTTCTTTTCCTCTCGTTCCCGTTGAAAAGGTCCGGCTTGCTGCTTTTCTCCCGGTATGCAGCCTCTGCTTCCTCGAGCCAGGCCTGTAGAACCGGCTTGAGCGCTATCATGTTGTTGTGGGACAAAGTGAGGGACTCGAACCTGCAGATGGTGCTCTGGCTCAAAGACCCCACTCCGGGGATCTTGAGGTTGGCCAGTGCCGACCCGACGTCCGCCTGGGTCACTCCGAGTTTGATCCTCCTCTGCTTGAACCGCTCAGCAAAGGCTTCCAGCTCCCTGGGATCCGACTCCACGTCGTTAATGCACGCCATGCCGCCGTGCACTGACAGGGAGTGAGGGTGGGCCATGTTGGCCATCGCCTGGTGCAGCTGCCCCATGGTCTGCAGGTGGTGGTGAGGGTGCTGGTGGTGGTGCGCCGACGTGGTCATCCCGGGAGGCTCTGGAGCACCCATCCCGGTCACGGCCAGGCTGGAGGAGAGGTGGTCCAGGAGGTCCCCGGCCTCCAGGGTCTGTCCGAGGTGGTGGTGGTGATGGTGGTGGGAGGTGATGGTGGAGGGCACGTGGGAGATGGGCACGGTGGTGGAGGAAGAAGAAGAGGCTGAGGTGCAGGGGACACTGCTCATGGTATGGTAAGTCACGTCTGGTTTGAACGGGTGGTTCTTGCCGTGAGAGACAATGCTGTCAGCAGCCGCCAGAGCCTCTGCCCGTGCCAGCAGGCTCTCATCAAAGCCTCCGAATATATTGCCCTGCAGCTGCAAGCAAGAGTGCGCATACTGGAGTCAGTGGGGAATTCTGTCAGGCAGCTCTCAGGATCTAAAAAACATTTTCCAAAGGCAAGCAGCGCTGAGGAGAGGAGAGAACCCTCCTAAACGCGCAGGTCATAAAAATTAATATGGAAGCAAGCGCATTGCTTGAAAAGACATGTGGATGAGAGGGGGGGAGGGAGGGGGGCACAGACAGAAGAGAGATGGAGAGAGAGAGAGAGATAGCGGATACAACAAAGTCCTGTCAAATCAACTTTACAGACATTTCCAGTGATATTTCCCCCTCCTCTCACCCAGTAGGCCTACTCCACAGCCATTCTCCCCCGACCTGAACGTACCTGCGGGGCGGGCAGACAGACTCTGCGCATGCCCTCCGAGCCTGAGTGCAGGCCGGGATACTTGGGCTCGTGCAGAGCCGGGTGCATGGAGAAATGCTGCTTGCCGTTCATGGTCATCATCCTCCTCCCTGCAAGCACCTCGCAAGCAATGTGGCCCCTAACATGAAAACCGGGGAGCGGATATCTACAGAGCTCCTCTGCTCTTCTTCACCAGACTGAGCTGTTGACATCGGCGGCACCTCCCGGCATCCCTCTCTCCCTTGTCTTATCCCCTCCTCCCTCCTCCTCTTCTTTTAGCCTCCCTCCTCCTCCCCTCCCACCTGCTACTCTGCTCAATTTACAAGTTGCCAAATGTTGGCCTCTGTGCACAAGCGTCAAATAAACCCAACCAAATTCACAAATTATATTCTAATTAAACGTTATTCATTGACGATATCGTTGTCATGACTTCCAATGGCATTCCTAATATTTTGTACTAATATTTATATTTGATGTGACAAAAATAAAACCATGGATTCCTCCACTAAAGCAGTCCAATTATTTCAGCACCATGGACAGCACAGCAACCCTGTGGTTACCATACACGCCTACAAAAGGGTGATCAACCGTTTTGGTAGGCTACTACATGCTTCAAATTGTATCTCAGGCCTGCAGGTTGCTGACCAGTTGACCCCAGGACCTTGGCCTGCTCTCCTTCCATGAACGCGCATCGTCGGGGCAGCTTTACAGTCTTCTCATGTGGCTGCCTGGTTTTAACTCACGAAGCCGGGGTGGACGGGCCGAAAGAAGAGACAGGCGGGCAGAGGCGGACCGATGACACAGCGGGTCCATCTGATCCTGTTGGCCGCCTCTCTGGTTCCCCAGACTCTGAATAATTTAGCTGCATGGTGGCAGGCATCCATTACCACGCTGGCATGTTCTTATTCATTACACAGATTAAAACAGCTGAGATCGTTTCTCACCATGCAAACCTGTTGCAGGCTGGGGAGCCAAACTTTAGGAGCTGCAATGCTGGCTACTTGCGTGAGTTTAGGGGAGACAAAAGACATATAGACATGATGGAGATGGAGAGGCCTTTAGACATGGGGGAGGCAGTACCTCCATCAGTAAGGAGTTGGGTTGGGAACCAGAGGGGTGCTGGTTCAAGTCCAAAGTATGTTGGTGGACTGGTAGCAGGCAAGGTGCCAATTCACCTCCTGGGCTCTCTGACATCTCTCCATTAGTGCATATGTAGGTACTGAGCATGTGTGTTTAATTTAGGACTGTGTGTAATGTGTATAATAACAATAGAGTGATTTTTTAAAATGTTTTGGTTGAGATTTTTAATTTTAATTAAGATTTAATTTGAATAATTAATTTTCTACCTGAGAATTGCATATGTGAAATATAACCACATAACATTGATCAAATTCATCTACTTTTAGAATATGTGAGAGTAAAACAATGTTAATGTAAGAGAAAGACAATGTAAGTGTCCTACAGAAAAAAAAATTAAGAAGCTACATGGATCCCATTGAATGCATATTAGTCTAAATAAAGGCCAAAGTCCCTTTTCTCATTGTCACATCACTCTTCCCTTTTTCTTATCCCTCAAAAGCTGTTCTAAAGCTGGGTCCATTCATAATTTAGTGGTCATTGTTTACACCTCTGTCATCTCTGTGCTTTTTTAGATCTCTGAAGATTGCATGTGACATGTTTTGAGAAGAATGTTGCCATATTGTGGCCAAATGTGAGAGCAGCTCTATTATTTTCACCCCTATCTGGCCTGCTTACTGTACCATCCATTAGATGCCCTACTGCAACTACTGTCACAGCATGCATTACTTTACGGTGACTATGGAGTTAGCTACAATTCAGCAGCCTTATGTTTCTTAATCAAAAATATGGGCCGGTTTCACAAATGTGTTTTAACAGGTATGTAATTTTTAATGTATACTGAGAATACTATATATACAGTACTATATATATATATGTTAAGAGTTTATCATACTTAGTGTCTTATCAATTGACTTACTAAGTCATTATACCTTAGATGCTGTCTTGTAATTGTGACTTGTAATTTTATAAATTGTTTTATTTTGTAGTATGCCATAATATTAGAAAAAAACATTAATTCCATTTTTTATTAATTTTTTATAATTTTTTTTATATTTATATCTAGGCTATGTCAAATTGTACTGGCAGAAATTGGCTTCCTTAGAGTCCTCCCAGTCAACAGGCCACTGCGGGATTTACCCAGAACATTGCTCTGCTCACTCAGGCCCCAGAGTGAAATCCCTTCCCCCGGGGAGAGCCAGAAGCTTCTGCATTAAACTAAACAGACTCTGAGTGTTTTTACTTTACTTCCTAAAGTAAGAAACGCTCGTGCATTATTCAGGGATGTTTTTATACGTTGTAATCTCTGGCTGCTGTAATTAAAATGCACGTCAGAGGTCAGCCTGTAGTCTGCTGTGATGTGACGAATTCGTTTGGTCGTGTGGGTGTCAAAGTGAGCGTGTGAGCAAGGATTGGCTTCTTCTCCGTAATAAGATGGCCACAATAGAAGGTATTGAATTACATTGACTACACAAACAGATGTGCCCTATCATGTAGGCCGCCGCTCTACATAGAATTCAATGTTGGAATGTAACTAACTACATTTACTGAAGTAGGCCTACAGCTAGAGCAATGTTAAGGTAGGCCTACTTGTATCCTACTTTATTTGACTATTTCCATTTTATGCTACTTTCTACTATAATTTCACTACACTTTGGAGGAAAATATTGTACTTTTTTACTCCACTCCACTCCACTATTACATTCATTCATTACAAATTTAGATTAAAAACCAAGTCATAAATGATCATATATCATTATTATAGCTATCCAGCAGTAGCCTATGTAAAGTAAATACAGTACAATTAGCTCTACCTTTACCAGCTGCAACACTGTAGTGATGAACACATTAATGCATCAATATGATCCAATATTGTAATATATGGACCAATCTACATGAGTACTTTTACACTTGATACTTTAAGAATATATATTGATGCTAACACTTTTGTACTTTAACTTAAGAGTTTGAAACAGGACTTCTACTTGTAACAGAGTATTGTTGCACAGTGGTGTTGCTACTTTTTCTTGAGTAAATGATCTGAATACACCACCACCGAATGAAGCTTCGTGAACCAGTGTCTTTATTTTCTGAGCCCACTAGATGGCGCTCTTGGTTTTAAGAGAAAGGCCTAAGGCAGTGCATTTCAGGATATTCTCAACCAATTGTTGAACAGAAAACCCCATCTAGTGTGCTCAGAAAATAAAGACACTGGTTCACAAAGCTTCATTTGACCATCACTACACCACCACTGATATCATTATATGATAGTAGCAATAACAGTAACAGCAGCACATTATTTCATCTAAGGAACTTGTTTTGGTGAAACGTGTACGTTCAAAGGTTGTTTTGGTCATGCAATAGAAAACTCAGATTGGACAGATAGTTAGATAGTGTCTGGATTTACCCTGCAAAGATCTGAGAGCAGTTAACCATAGTCCTTAAAATTCCACTGGAGTTTAAAATTCAAACAGAGCAATCCTGGAGTGAACGTCTTGGATATAGACTAGGCCAGCACTAGTCTAATACTTCAGCACTGTTGAGATAGGTCTGGCAATGCAAGACTACCACTAGTCTGTCTCATCGGATGTAGACTGTTGGTATAAAGCCTGCCATTGGCCGCCTTTTTCAGTCAGCATTCTCTATTTTTGCAACAGCACTGCTGCCTCCATGACTAAGCACCACCCAAGACGATAGTGATTGGTTTAAAGAAATACAAAGAAGCCAAAACGTTTTTTCTCCAATACCAGAATGATTGGACTTTTCTACAGCTCTGACACAGCACTGAGGAGCTAGGTCTGCCAATGCAACACTGGCTCACCACCAAGTGCCATTCCAAATCAATGCACAACTGGCCTAGTAACATTGTTAGGTACTATTTGTCTGCCAAGTCATCCCCTGACCTAGGTTAAACACCAAACACACTTTTAGAACTGGCAATCTAAGCACAGATTCACTTATTGTCTGTGGCAATTGGCCATGGTATAAGTGCAATAATGCACTCCAAGGTGTTCTATTATGAAAATTGTAATGAGTTGGGGGCATTTTTTTTTTTTTATATGTAAAGATACCTCGTCTCAGACTCAGCAGGGTGTTATGTAATGTGTTATTTTATGTCAGCAAATTGATGTCTATGATGATTTCTATGAGATAACATGCAAAATGAAAGAGACCACAAGAGTTTAAGGTAATATTTTCTGGAATGCCTTTGCCTGCATTTTTTTCCCCTTGCCAACTTCTTTTTTGGTCAATGTTTTTCTTTTTCTCTCAAAATGTTTTTTTTCTTCTCTTTCCCAGATCCAATTGAAATAGTATTTTTTTTTTTTTTTTTTACTGTCTTTCAAGCACCCCATTCCTTCATCTTTATTGGCAAAAGCAAACATGCTAGTAAATTAGAAATCCTTTTTTTTTTACAAACAAAATACATGAAGAAAATACATCCACATCCTGCAAATATAAACAGTAACAAATCCAAAACTATTATCAAATAAACTTTTTTTTTTTACACCATTGTGATAGTAGCATACAGAATATAGTACAAAAAGTGGGTGACACCTTCTCTGAATCCTCACATTGCAAGAACCCTGCCAGTACAGGTTTGTCCTATACAACTGCCAGTGACCTCATATAAAAATATATGAGCAAAACATATTAAAGTACTAAGTGCCAAAGAGAGACGCTTCGGCTTTCCATCACACATGCCTAAAGCTAATTTAGAACGCCACAGAACTGAAATGTTTTAAATGGACAACTGGCAGGAGACTTCTGAGTTATCAGTCAACAGTGAGATATGCATTCCAAACAAGAGTGCTACTGACATTGTAGTTGGGAAGAAAACACGTAACGTATTTGTATTTATAACGTATTATGTGGCGTTAGATCTGAATTCTCGGTTACTGTCTTTATTGCCACATAGATCTCTACCTGCATGCTTGTGTAAAGTAGTGAGACTGCTACAAGCAACTAAGAAGTTACTATTTCTCTCATCTCCTTTGTTTTGGTTCTTCTATCGGACTGTTTGTGTTATTTTATATGATCCGTTCAGTTGAGTTATGATAAGAATATGAAAGAATAAACCTTTTGTTATGAAAAGGTGCACATTGTGGTTGCACTTGTTCAGTGGGTGAGACACAAGCAAAGGTGCACTAATTCACAAATAATATAGTGAGGTGCATGACTCCCACTGCCATTCAACTGAGTGTTTTCCACAGCTCAGAAAGTTAAAAAAGACAAAGAAATATGCTACTCATATGACAAATTTAGTAAAATGACAGACTGGTTTAACACGAATGAAATACTCTTGCCAATAAGCAGAGATGCTAAGCACTCTTGCTTGACCTTTTCTATCTGACTGTTGAAAATGACAAAAAAAAAAAAACAGTAATTTCTCTTTCAAGCATTTACAAAATTTACAAAAAGTAAATCACAAATCTTGTAAAAATTCAGCCATCCGCTGATTATGTAAGGCAAAGAAATTATATATATATATATTAAAATCAACTGTTCAGTATTACATTCAAACACCCGTCTATGGATCTCACATTTCTTAAATGGGTGATCTGGTCCTGCCAGGCCTGTTGGGTGACCAGTAGACAGAATAAAACAAGTGGAAAATGTTACACACTCTTAGTAAATACCACGCAACAGAACAAGGGGAGGGGGGGGTTGAAGATTTACTATAAGACTGTATCTGACGTGCATGGACACGACAATTTGTAAACAAGTTTCGAGTTTTCTATTGCACTGGTATGCTTTTTGTACCTGCACTGACTAATATGGTTGTGGTACAGTATCAGCACCTTTTGGTGCTAGGTAACGGTGTCTCTGTTTAGTTAGAATACAACATGCACAAACTAGCATATCGTCATGCCAGCACAGTGAGTCACCGTCAAAAATATTTGGATGATGGGATCCTTTAACATTTTGGGCTTGGAAAAATAAATAAATCTCTCCCTGGTAGCAAGAGAGAACGTTCTATTGGTGAGGGAATGGCTGTCCCTGAACTGAGGACAAAATCTTTCAAAAAAAAAAAAGAGTGAGAAAAAGGCTTAAATACAGTATGTATAAAAATACCTATTCACAGTAGACACAACCTTTGTGCAATTACTGATATTAATTATCTGGTATGCACACTGAAACTTATGTTATTCTATCTATAAGAACAACTTAACATTTATCTTTCTCAGCAAAAGTGAGAGGTTTTAAATAATTGTTCAGTCGAGGGATACAAAAACTGTCGGCCCTCTAAACTGCTTTTGATGTACAGTAAAGTAACGTTTTTACTTTGAGTCTAAAATTACTTAGTCTGAAAATACTGGAAAAGAAGAAAAATGTGAGTTCGGTTGTATTGATTTCATCTGCTTGTCGGGAAAAAGTAGCGACTGATTCTGCTGAAGAGCGGGTCGTGACGAATCACAATGCCTTCATCGTCTCCAAGATCGACTCTCGTACTCGTCATCTTCATCATCGTCCTCCTCCTCTTCTTCCTCTTCACCGGGCAAATACGAGCTAGCGTCCTTCTGTTTGGATGACAAACAAAACAAATCTATTGTTTAGGTTTGAACACCCAATCTGATGCAATTATGTGATGTTTCTTTACATTAGCCCCTTTCACACAGCCGGTCCAAGGCGGGACTGATCCGCCTCTAAGCTGCCTCGTGGTCTGTGTGAAAGATATGAAGAGGGAAGAGGGGGACAGAGTTGCAATGCCCTTGAAGCCAGCAGCAAGGGTAGTCACAGAGTACAATCCTGAACTAAAGTCCATGGTGATGAGGACAGCCAAAACGTCCAAAAACATGAAAATACTGAATGAGGATTTCACCTGACTGTAATGCAGTTTTACTCAAAGGGCTAAGATGCTCTTAGTACTGAGAGGCTTGCCCTGATTTTCTATTGGGAGCAGCAGTAAAACATTTAGAAGCACTGGAAAGAAATGTACCAGTTAAATCTGTGAATATAACTAAAACTTCCAAAAGCGTCTCCACTTCAAGTTGTACTCTACATGGACTTCCCTTCCTGGTTTCTGGGTGGCTATATTTTAGCCATTTGTGTATGATGTGTCATACCGCATTGTCCTCATCTTTAGCCTCTTCCTCCTCTGGCTCTGTTGTGACAGAGGGTGTTTTGGGCTTGTACCAGGAAATCTGCAGCACACGACCTTTGAACTTAGCTCCTTGGTTAGCTGCCTGACAAAACAAAACAGGAAACAACTTATACCTTTTGTATTTTACTATAATATACATTCAATTTACATTTCATTTTAGGTGATTAGAAGCAAAGAAGAAAGAAAGAGATTGGTCCGAGTCATGCAACTTACATTCTCTGCTTCGCTTCGTGTCTTAAAGGTCATGACAACGCTGTTGGCGTCATGGTCACGGACATCCTCGACCTCACCAAATTTCTAAGTTAAAAAAAAAACAAAAAAGAAAAGATTATCATGATTAACTGCAGTGTAATTGCTCAAAAATCAATTTAATTCTCTGTTTGACTCCTGAACCTGTAATTAAATAATAGAAAAAAGTGTAACAGTCCTCACCACAAAGTGCGGCATTAGCTCGTCCTTCTCCTCCTGAGTGACCCCCAAAATAGCCAGGGCTCTGGGTCTGTGGTCGACCACCATGCGGTTCACAGTCCCGCTTCGCGCCATCATCTCCCGGCTGCGGCCCCTGCCACGGCCCACGTGCACTGAACCGTGCTCCAGCGCCATTTTACCTCGGCCGCGACCTCGACCGGCTGGGGGCCGGATCAGACCCAACCGAGTCGCCTAAAAGAGGACAGTTTAGTTGGTTTAATGTTATAAAACAACAGAGTAGCTGCTGCCTTCTTCAATATTTGCAGGCAGGAATATATGGCCGCCACCTGGCTGTTAAGGTGCTGACACACCAACCGATTATCGGCCATCGGACAGTCTGGCGAGGTCGGTGACTCAAGTCTGTTCGTGTGTACCGTGCCGTCGTCAGTCAGAGCAGGTGTCAACGTTCTTTAAGGCCGATTTGATTTGTTGAATTGGCCAGTGGGCAGTCGGACTCAATGACCAATGTGATTGGTGATTGGAGTGCTAGCCCTTCACTATCGAATCAGTGCGTAGTGAGAAAACCGGAGCTTACAACGCCAGTACCGTCTTATTACTAGCCATCGTATTTTCTTTCGTTGAGCAAGTAATGACAACAACAATCCTTCTTGACTACTATCGACACTCCCTGATGAAAACAATGATTGACAACAGCGTGCTCTGTGGTTACTAGGTCTAGAGAGATCTTCCATTCATTTTTTTTGGGCGACAATACAGATTAGCGCCGCCTGCTATTATGTAGACGCATTATGTCTCATGCACACGCAGAACATACGCTCAAGTCGGCGTCGCTTCGGTGTGTTCCGAGGCACTTTTTGGACCTCGGGGAGTCCGACTGCCTTTTCTACCGAACGGTAGGCCGTCGGATTGGTGTGTCAGAGCCTTTAAAATAATCATTACGTACAGATGTGGAAAACCAGATTGTGCGTCTTGAGGCGGTTTGGTTGTGCTTTTCAATACAAAAACAAAAAGGAAACTACAGTGTTTTAATTCATCATGGGTCTACAAATTTAAACATCTCTTAAACATTCTTTACATTTGACTCTGGTCTCCTTTGTCACTATCCACCCTTTACCATTAGTTGTCACATCTCCTGGCTTCCTAACCACGTCACAACCTCACAACCACTCTCCTATCCATTTGTCCCTCGCTCACTTCTCCCTCTAATTGTCATCCCGCGATTTTCTTACAAGGACCAGCGTCTCAAACATTAATGAGATGGCACTCCGTCAGTGTTGGACCTGTGTCTAATTTGACTTCGTTAGCGGCTGTTCCTCTGGGATTGCTTGAGTGGCTGCACTTTAATGTGCAGAAGGAGGGTTGGTTTGGATGAATATGCATTTTTCATAACAAACTAATTTAGGATGCACAGGGGTAGAAGGGGAAAAACATGCTAGGCAGGGTGTTGCTAACAACAGCTATGTTCTTGTTAGGTTGAACTTGTGACACAGCCGACCTAGTGTGTGTCTGTATGTGCTGCTAGTTTAGATGACAAAAGAGATGTGTGTGGGCAAAGTCTGAGCTGACTAACCAAGGTAGCTGTGGATGCAGCTTCAATCTTTTTTTTCATGGATAAAAAAAAACAAACATGACATATACACAATAGCATATTGTCTTGCATACTTCTTAACATTCTGTGCCCTTTTTTTCCATATTAGCTACGTAACTCACTTATCAATCATATATAGAAACCTGTCTAGTCGAGATATGCCCAAGAGCATGATTTTTTGTTAAGATACTTGATCAGCATCTCCTCTTACAGTTTTAATGCTACCAAAATGGTTAATTTTTTAACATTGTGCAACCTCTGACTTTTGCTATTGTTTAAATATTGCTTTAGTTATTACATTTTAAACCAATCTCTTAGACATTGATTGTATCTCAGCCATTGTATACAATACTACATCAATTCATTTTGTTAGAATGGTCAGTGGTACACATAAAGGTCATTACCTGTACATTTTATATACTGTAATACATTAAAGTCTAAAGCAGAAGTGTTTTCACTCCCATTGAATCTTTTACTCAAATATTACATTAGTGTCAATGAGTTTCTATAGGATTATAAAATCATCCATTGATGTGCCAATTTGCATCAGTGCTTACAGAATTAGAACACATTATCTTCAGGTAAAGCTTCTACAGTTCACAAATTCTTTCTGGCCCAGATGTGAGTGAACATTCCTACATAGGCATTTCCCCTAGAATTGATAGAACATAAACTTGATTGTGGGAATACAAAAATACAACTGAAAACTGAGGATTTTGTTTGTATCATTGATTACTCTCTCAGGATCAAAATGTTGCTTTATTCATTTTATTGATGAAATACTACTTGTGCTTTAAATCCAGTCCTGGGAAAAAGCAATTTGGATGTGCATGTTTTTCTACCTGTATCTTTACATAATCAGGCAGTGTTGAGTATGTTAATACCATCTTATTTGTTAACTTCTTCCAAGATATTTCTTGGTATCATATCTCCAAATTCTCAATAAAAATGCTGCTTCTTTGGTAAGACAGCCGCCAGCAAATTTACCCACAAGCTGTCTGGGGAACTTAAGGAGTGCTTACATGGAGTGATTGAGAGGATGAAAGTTTTACATCTGAGGGCTGACCAGACCAGTGAACTGTCTCGTAACATCTCAGACCGGTCTGAGGAAGCGCAGAGGGGGATTGATATCATCAGGGCTCAGTCGGTGGATTTGCTTTGTGTAACCACCGGACTGGCAGAGAAGGTGGATGGACTGGCTAAATCACTTCATGAACTGGACTCTTGCATGACGCTGAGGTCGGTAGCAATTGATTGATGAACATTGATTTGAACAAATTCCACGAGTCAACCTAACTTGGACTGAAATTGTCAACTACTGTGTTTATTACCTCCACCTGCAACTGTCCCAGTTTTCTCTTGAGGTCTGTTGTATCCTCTCCAGAGGTCATCTTCTTGTGAAAGTCTAACTCAGCATCCAGCAATTCCTTCTGGGCCTGGTGGTCACATATCATGTAAAATGAGAAAACACTTGTTTTTTTTTTTTTTTTTTGTATTTAGTCAGTTTCAAAATCAATCTACAGTGGATGGACAGAACTCCACATGGCCATCTGTGTGTAAGGCCACACTCTCAGAGTGCATTCGCCGACTCCAGCGATTCACAGCAGGGATGTGGGTCAGTGTGGGAGTGTCATCAAATGGCCTATATGTGTGACACCCTGTTGTGTTTTTTTTTATATGTATATTTATATTTCACAATTGTTTTCCGTCAGAGCGTTTTCATAATCTCGACATTTCCATCCTCACTTGAAAGCAGCTTAATTTCTCAGAGAGAAAACAAAAACAGACATGCTGTGTGTGCTTTGTGCTGGAGCTTGTTGCAAGATGTCAGCTGTTACACAATCCCCTGGGCAGCTAAGTTCTTGTGTTTCGTTTTTTTACCCTCATAGTTATTTAAAAACTTTCTTTGTGGCAGCAATAGAGTACTGTTTACTGTATGGTACTCTTCTCTTACAACGCCCCACAATGGACTGACAGGTCTGACGCTGGTTACATGATTGGCCACTGCAGCGTGATGTTGGATTGCTTTTCTCCAAAAGTTTAATTTGTTTTTTTGGCACCGTCCTAACATACTATCCCCATTCAAAATGAATGGGAGTACTGGCGTTTTTGCCACACTGCCTGCTCTAGTCTGAATGCAGCCTAAAGGAGGTGATGCACTCCATCATGCTCCTGACCAAAATGGCCCAAACTTACATCAGTCTTGGTCTTGGACTGGCCGTGGTTGGGTTTGGCGCTGGATACCTGGGAGGCAGGGTTCATTTCATTCTGCAGCTGTGCGATCTTCTCGGTCAGCTCCTTCAGGGTCTTCATGACATTGGCTCGTTCCTCAGGTTTCATCCCTCGGTTCTTCTCAAGGCGGTTTATCAAGGCCTGGAGGAGAAGGATGAGCAGTGAGAGAGAAAAAGGTGTAAAAGACAGGAGAAGAAATAGGGGGAGGTGTGGTAAACAGAAGGGAAGGGATACTGAGGCCAATCTTACCTTCTGACACTCAATCTGTGTCTTTAACATCTCTTGCTTCTGCTTTCTCATGTCCTGCTGGAGTTTCAATGCTTCCTATATGAAAATGACAATAAAAAGACATTCACTGAAGAGAAAATTTGCTGTAGGTGGACATTTCATTTATCGATGTTGGCCCCTGAGGGAAAACTGAGGAAAATGGTTAATCCCAGCTCTGCTATTCTTGTATGCAATCAAAATATGTATAATAGAATTAAGCCACATGCCTGTTTCTTCTTAAGGACTTCCTGTGCTTCTAGTGCTTTTCCCGTCTTTCCAAAGCTCTTTGAGGAGGACTTTAGGGCAGTGGAAGTATAGGGGCCTTTCTGCGTGTTTGTCAGTGCAGGCACCACCTAAGTGCCACACACAGAGAGAAAGAGAGACATTTAGGTAATCACAACAAGCTTGTGTACAGCTGCAATAGAAGTACCAACAAATGACCATTTATTCTCCTGTGTTACTCCTATTCTTATATGCCAGTAGGATGTGTGAAACCAGCTCGACAATGTCTTCATGTCTCTGAGGCCTAATCTTTGTGTGATTGGGAACATTCCAGCTACACTGTTGACTGGACGCACTGACTGACTGTTCCGATAATAATATTGCGAGCATGCCAATACGCTAAACTAAGGTAGTTAACATATTTAACCTTATACCTGCTTAAACATCAGCATGTTAGCATGCTGACATGACCATTTAGCTCAAACACTGCACAGATTGATAGTAAGTATGGTATTCAAGCTTGTTTATTTGAAATTGCCATTTCACCCAGGTCTGGCATCCTCTGACATCTGCATATAAACTAAAAACGTACAGTGACAGCGTCTGTGTTCAGGCTGCCCGGCTTGGTAGTAGCTGTGACTCCAGGCAATGCTTGCAGGTGATGCTTGGGTACAGTCTTGTTCAACACGTACGCGGCTGGACTGTGCTGCTTGATACCCTGCAGATCAAACACAAGGGAGAAAAATGTCAGTCTGATGAAGGAGTGGTAAAACTAAAGCCCAGTTCAGACCAAAGATTTGCAACGAGACAAAACCATTTTTAGAATGTTGCAAAGAAAAGTTGCAGCAGTCTAAACCAGCCTATCTCAGTTCGACTCAAAATTGTCAAGTCGCCAGTGGCTGGTTTTAGAACGCAAGGGACACCACCTGTTTCAACAGCCAATAGCAAGGTCAGCTTGTAAAGTCAGTTACTATAGAATCAAAATGACCCATAATCAATTTTATTTCTATGTGACAAACAATCAACCAGGTGCAAAGCTGTGGGTGGACCTGGGTGGGCCTTGCTGATTGAAAATTTGGTCCGACGTGACAGCCGGCAGGTGCCTGCTGGGGTCGCTGGCTTGCCACTCGGCCTGTCCTTTACAGGCCTCCTGTGAGCTCGCTGGAGCTCTATCAGGAGCTCTATTTCTTTTTTTTTTAAATATTCAAATAATATTCAGCATACTGCCGTCATCGACAGCGTAAGGAGCTTGTGTTTTACTGTCCTAGCCAGTTGTGTAGTCTACGTGATATGCAGGTATATGCAGTATAACCACGAAGAAAGCTCCAGGATTTCCATATACCCACTTAAAAATGCGTAACGACATGTAACGACATACTTTGCATTATTATTTTGATATATTTTGAATGGTCATCTGTTTTTGGCATATTGCATTTTGTTAATGTGCGAACGTGTATCTGATGAGCAGGTGGCAGCCCTGGCCACAAAATGTGTGTGAATGGTTAATGCACTAAATGCATTGTAAATGCGCTTTGAGTAATCGTTAAGACTAGAAAAGTGCTATATGAAAACAGTCCATTTACATTCAGACCCCCACATCCTAGCCCATACGTATACAGTAAACCCACTACAATACATTAGACTACACCACTGGTGTCTGGCAGATGGAAAGTTTCTCACAACTACAAGAAAGCCTCCTATTTCCTGGATTCAGGACAATTGCTTTGATTTCGGGACATCCTAGATTCCACCTCGACTTAATCCAGGCCCACCCATCTGTCACGTTCTGCATCCGCCACTGTGGTCAACTGGTTGAAATGGCAGAGTTTTGTGCCCCACAAGTACCCACAAGCAAGATATATATTCAAGAAAGCTAGAGTGACTTAAGAGAGGGAGCGGTAATAATAAAAAAAAAAAAAGTCTGAAGTTTGAACAGAAGTACAAAGAATGGTTGCTATGGCGATGATATACCGTCTTGTCACATTGGTGTAAACTGGCCGTTTTCAGAATGTTGCAGACCAGCGCGTTGCAAGTAGTTGCAAGTTTCAACTAGCTCGTCTTGAATCTTTGGTCTGAACTGGGTTTAAGAGATCATCACGAAAAGATGAAGGATTTCTACCGGTTTCAGCTCTAACCTTATGCATGTTGCTGTGCTGCAGCCCCTGGCTAGGCACTGACCCAGCCAACTGGCTCCCTGAGCTCTGCTCCGGCTGCTGAAGCCCTGTGTTGTTGGTGCCGGGCTCGCGGTGCCAGTACACACGGATGAAGCGGTTATTGAGGACCGCCTCTATGCTGGATATGGCCCGTCTGGCCTCTTCATTCTTTGTGTACTGGATTAACGCCGCCTCTGGGTCTCCGCCAAACACCACCTGGATTGAGTTTAGAGCGTGCACATGTACTGTATATTAGATTAATCTAATTATTCTGTAGATCTTCATGAACTTCATGAATTTGCTGATAAACATTGAGCCATTTGTTTTTGTCCAAAATTCAACATATTCATGACATTACAGTCATGTTAAGTTTTATTTTTATTCTTTATTTGAGTTGAGTCTAAAGGCGTGTGTGAGCCACATATAGTAACTGACATTCTGTCATATTTTGTCCTGCAACTTCTTTGAACCCTGCACTGTATGTCTGTCATGTGTCTTAAAAAAATGCAAAATTTAAATAATTTCCACTAGACTTTTTGGCAAACTACAGTCTACTACTTCTTCTGTTACTATTCTTGGCTACACTTGTCAAAATGATCCCTTCAACAATGAGAACTGTAGCCCTTTGCAAGTCTGCAATTTATGCATTTTACCTGGATATTGACGATGGTTCCAAATTTGCTGAAGTGTTCATTGAGCTTGGTGATATTGTTGAGCTCACGTGGGATCTTGCGCACCTCCAACTTGGTGTTCACATAGTGATACCTCTTGGGAAAGGTGTTCTTATGTTGGTTGTTAAAGCTTGGCCTAAAACAAGAAGATTGATGTTGATACTGAAGTTCACCTCAGTATTTGTTATAAAAATAATAATAATAATGGGAAACACAGACAAGGCAATCAATCACTCATCAATCAATTTTAGGCAAGATCACCAACAATGATAATCAGTGAAATCAAGCCCAGATTGATGACCTGAGGTTTGAGTTTCCGCCCTCATACTGAAGTTCCTACAAATCATATACCAGTTATACTTGAAAATGAGGACATTAACATGGTTGACAATCAAACTACAAGTAGAGATTACAAGTAGAGACAATGGAATCCTCCTAGTAGTCACAGAGATGTTTGTGCACCTGCTTCCCACAACTGACACTAAAGATAGGCTCCTGACGTATGAGTCACCTTGGCTTAAAACAAGGCTCCCATTGCAGTAACAGGAAATGTGGGAGGAAATAATTTGTTTAATCAAATTTCCACTGGTTAGTTAGTTTCTTCTATTTTTCCAAGCTTAATGATTACATAACATAAAAAGCAGGACATTTCTCTATTTCAAATTTAACATCTGTGAAACATCATCAAAAGCCTTAAAATGTGTGTCTTTAAAATACTTACTTCTCCAGCCAGGATTTTTTAGCTGCTGGTCCCTCAGCTGTAGTGGGTACCACGGTTCTCTTCCTGCTGTCCTGCTCTGTGTTGAAACGGGACATGTTACTTCCAGGAGTGCTGGCTGCAGTCGCAGGCTCTGTCTGGATCACTATGTTGGCAGCTGAAACACACACACAGACAAAAACATAGAGAAGCAATTATCACTAATTAACACTCAGCGTTTTTGCATTTAGCTATATCCATCATAAAGCTGTCCGTTATCATCCATCGGTCCAACCGTGCCCATTGCCCAGGATTAGTTAAGGGAAGAGTGTGACTACTTAGGAGGCAAATATTTGCTACCTCTGGAGCCTTGTCCTTCATTGGAGGTGAGGCCGATAAGGTTGGAGCGCTGCGTATGCACCCGGGGAATGAACTGACGGTATGGGTTACGACCTGCTGCAGTCAGGCCTGGCGATTCTGGGTTGTAGCCCTCTGGATCGTAGTTATCTAATGTGTAAAAATAAACACACATAAAACACTTAGAGCAGTCTTAGAGCATGTAATGTGAAAAATCTTATTAACATGTGAAAAATTAAAATAAAAGAAAATGAACCAAGATGAACTGAAATCACATTATGAAATCAAGCAGTCTAGCATTAATAAGTAAGTACTGCCTGGCATTCAGTCACCTATCTAGCACACACACCAGTCTTGTAAAGAAGTGATGAGATTAAATGTGTCCAACTGAGTAACAGAAGCAACCTCAGTCTGTTAAATACAGCTCTAAATAGTAATTAAAACAAATGTAATAATGAGAAAAATATATACAAATATTACAGTAATTGTAATGGAAAAAATATATCCAAGATGATAATCATGATGAACACCATAAGATGATAATTCCTATCTTGAGCAACAGTTTACTGTAATACAAAGGCAAAATTTAACAAAATGAGACCTTTCATGGCAGACATGATTTTGGCTATCAGAGTTGAATTAAGGTGTTTGCAAATAACTCAAAGTAGACCCACTACATTTGAACTAAGCATTAGCTTTTCTGTTTTGCTGGAATTCTCCATAAGCTGAATTTCACCTAACACAATAAGATGTGGCACAGTTCATGTTAATTGCTAAAAGCTACTTTGTCTTTAGTTAATAAACAGTGCTACCCTCTGGCCAACAGCCGTTACTGCAATCTAAAGAAATACATGTGCATCACACACTGCATCCACTACAATGTCACGCATTAATTAACTTTTAAAGGAGAAAAGAAAGACAGGGTACTTAAAAGTCCCATAAAAGCAACCTAATGATCACTTGCTTAGTCCGTATAGTTCAACCTTAACTATCAGGGCTGCAAAGGTTTGTGTATTCGTAAAAAAACGTCATGGCCCGGGATCACAGTCCAGTACATGCAGATTGTTGTACGTATTCTGGAACCAAAGTTCACAAGCGTGAGTTCTGCCCAGAATTTTGTTGAGCTGAAGATTGGACAAGCAGATTGGTGTGCGAGTCAGTCACGCTAAGGCGAGTTAAAATTAAATGCCAAAACTGGTATATAAGATAAGGACAGTGCTTCAGCATTGTAGAGTATGTGAATGTAAACACATCCAACAAGCCAATGCACATTTGTCGATATGCTTTGAATTTTTGAATACATCAAAGATAGAACTAATTGAAAAACTCCTCCCAAGACACTTACTTTGGTATTTTCAATTCCATAGCATAACAGATGCGTTTTAGTTTGATAGCCTATTGTACCCTGTTGCATTTTGGCAAAGTGGTTGTTTAGTGTTTGCACAGTGTAAAACAAAAATGTTTGAAATGTTCCTTATTTTTATAATGAAAAAAGTTTGCCAAAGTTGCTAAATGTTAAATTAGCAAATACCAATATCAGTTCCAAGCAAGAGAATTTAGTCCATCTTTGACACTTGCACTTTTTCCCCCTGCAACACTTTTGTATACCCGCTACACCCCTAACGTCCACTATAATTAAATAAAAACAGGAAAGCATGAAATAGGGCACAAAACAAAGACCATAATTTCCCAATCTGAATAGGAAAAGCATCGCTGCTTACATTCAGACTGGACATATTGGGGTCGAAGAGATACAGATGAGGACGAGGAAGGAGGAGGTGGACGAGGAGGAAGAGTAGGCGGCAGCCCCACACCAGGCGGTCCAATAGGAGGAGAGGAAGTGATTGCCGTTTGGTGGTTAGGGGTATCAATCCCACTGGTTACTATCAGTGGGGGTCCTGAGGGAGACACAAGCCCATGCTAATGTCTCAGGTACATCACAAGTATGACAGTGAGTCTTTGATTTGAGCTACTAAAACGTAATTCCTGCCAGACAGGTTGCTTTAATAAGACAATGAAGGTTCCAGAAAGTGATAACTGTTCAATGCAATGCTTTCACGTTACAATTACACTATATAATTTGCATCAGATTCATAGCAAAATCAGAAGAGAAACGTCACAGTAAGAACATAAATTAAAGGTAGGAATAAGCCACAATTAGACAAGACGGTATGTAGAAGAAGAGCAACCTAATGAACGGCCTTTTCTTCTACCAGGTAAATAAAACCATCTCTGCAGCAGAGTGTGATGTCTATGTTCAGTGTGTTTCCACATATAATGTAGTCTCTAGAAATAATACTGATAAATACTGTATACAACAAAGCTTGATTTCCAGTATAAAAACTTCTAAACACAATAAATAAACAACTAAAACTAGGGTCATAAAAACAACCAAGGTAGTGAAATTATGCCTGTATATCTAAAAATAAAAATAAAAACGTTTGTCAGAAGTTCTCAATCAGCTATAGACACGGTAATGGACACAGTGTCACCTAAAATTAAGGACTATTAAGAGTAGTCACTTATATCCACTTTAAGAAATTGATAAGGGAGCACATTACCAGAGATGGAGGAGAAATGTCTATCTGCAGTGGTTTGTAAAAATTGCTTTCACAATTGTACTAGCCACGGAAAAATGTTACTGCTTACATCAATTGGAATTTTTGAAAGGTTTCCATTTATGCAACAGTGTTGAGGTACTACTTACCAGTCATGGGGAAGACGCCCGGTGGTGGTGGCTGGCCATAGGGTGGCATTGCAGGCATCCTGAGGGGAGGGGGTGGCTCAGTAATCGGGGGCATGGGCAAGCCAGCGGGGGGCATAACAGGTGGGGGAGGGAACGGAATCATGTTCGGTAGATTGACATCATCAACGATGAGCGGGTCGTTGCCGTGGTCGAATGGACAAAGATCACCACGGACACAAAATCCCTTTTCTGTGTGAGGCAGAAACAGACGTCAAAATATATATTTTTTTCATACAGTATGGAAGTATTTTAGATGTTTAGGACACCGTAAAAAAACTCTCTAAGCAAGACCTACAAATCTCGGTACTGTTTCCTCATACACTTAAAAGTATCTATTTGTAGCCTACTGTAATCCTTCTAAGGGGTTTGGGGCCTTGGAAGTCAAATTCATTCACAAAATATTACTGAAAAAAATAAGAACAAATATAAAGAGCAATGAGGAACAATAAACAAGATCAAAGCCTGTCCAAGATCAAAGCAGCTAAAACATACAGTGCATGTATTTACCACACAGTCTCATTAAGAAACTGGGTCCCTATTGGCTGTGTCTGAGCACTGTGACAGATAGCAGTGTGCTTCGGGGACAGTGGTTAACTTTAAACCCTTGTGTCTCTAGTGAGCCTGCTTGCTTTCCTACATTTCACTGGGGAGAAAAGAGCGAGTGCTAAACAGTGGTCATTAGTGATGAGACAAAATAAGGCAACCAATAACCCTCAATGGGAATATAATGTTAAAGATTAGACAGCAACCTTACAATGAACACGTAACTTTCTGCAGAAATAGTTAAACATCAATATGCTCTGAGATGGAGGAAGGAATGTTGTGACAAAAGAAAAAAACAAAACAAAAAAACAGAATTGTTAGAAAGGAAAGCATAAATAAATGTCATGGAGGAAAACATGATTCACTTTGTTCCTACCATCATAATCCCTGCAGCGCTGTTTGAGCGTAACAGTCTTGTTGCTAAAAGGCTTGCAGACAACATCTTGCCTCTGGGTGCCATAGTAACCAGACCAGCTGTCTGTAGTGCTATCGGGCAGGTGGGCCGGTGTTACTACGGGAACACCTCCCGGTCCTGAGACTCCAGCGGACGGCGAGGAAGAAAAGGGGTGCGGAGGTGTGGGCAGGAGAGGCGACGGGTGCTGCTGCTGGGAGCCGGATGTGTTGGAAGAGTTGTAGCAGTCTGTATCCTTCCTTTCCAACTCAAACTTAGACTTGAAGTCTGTTGAAGACAAGCAGAAATAGAGGTAACACAAATAAGTATCACAGTAGAGTAGTGCACCATAGCAGAAATGTATAGCCTGTCAATTTTAAGCTTTTAAAAACCAAATACTTCTTTCTTCATGTCAAACACTTAGATGTGTAGATTACCGTAACCTTGCGGCTGATAAGGCCAATTCCAGGCAGTGTTGTTAAATCCCCACTGATGTGACTGCAAAGCTGTCCACATTGTTCCTTATCGATAACAACTCCCAGCAACACTGACCAAGAATCCAACAGAAGATAATACAAACTGCTACATCCAGAACTCTGTTCAGTCTACTCTCAAAAGCGCGTCTGTGCACTCTGCATCACTAATGCCCAGTTGGACTGTGCTGACAGGAGCTTCAGCAACTTCTACACTCTCGGGTCTGGTCCCTTGTGCTGTTGTTATTGGCTGTGAGGTAACTTTCTCACCTCTGCCTCCTCTGTGCTCCCTGTCCCTGCTTTTTCCTCGGCTGCCACTCCTGCTCCGGCTGCGACTTCGGCTGTAGCTCCTCCCGCGGGGGCTGCCCCTGCGACGCTCCCGCTCGCGGTGCGAGTCATTGGCGCTTTTCCCATGCCGATCAAAGTCGCGACGCTTGCGCTCATCTCGCCTCCTGTCATCACGGCTCCTGTGTAGTTTATGATGTAGAGGGAATATATTTCAATAACTATCTTGTATACAATTATACACATAATCATGTTTAAATATGTTAATTAAACATCCTCCTTATTACAGATGTCCAAAACATCTGTATAGCACGTGTAATAATCATGTATTATTTCTACTTTGTTGATCATTCTGAATCTGTAACATGTAACCTTGCCAGAGTGAACATTTGCCTGATTGCTCCCCGGGGTGCTACAAATATGACAAAAGGTTTCTGGGAAAGTGTGTTTGTGTTAAGCATGTAACAAGTTGCTAGCAGTAACTGTAAATGGAGACTAGACCATACTAGACAGCCACCAAGGGAAGCAGCCTCATCTACTGCAAAGTCATACATGGTTCAAGCAAGACCCCTGGGAGTGCCGACCAAGAGATAGAACCACTCCAAGGGTGTGCACATTTCAAAAAAAAAACTTTGTTTTGTGTATCAAAACAAACATTTTAAAAAACTTTTGATAAAGTAAATTTTAATTTGGTGTCTCTTTTCTCAAAGTGGAATTGCAAAATTGGCACAGCAGTGTTTGATGAGTTAAAGGGAATATTTTCCAATAACTATCTTTATTTCTGTGTTAAAGAGTCCAACAGATATTTAAAAGTGCTGTAGCAGGATTGACTCTTAAAGCAGCTTACGTAAATAAAGGTCATAATGATAATATTAAAATACTCTAAATCAGTTCAAGTGGCCTTTTCTCAACAGCACTGGATAAAGAAAGAGGCTTTTATTTCCCTTGTTTTATAAGTATATATTAGTAATCTAAGTATAATCCTAATCTAAGTACATCCTCCCTTCTATCTGATCTACTCCAAAGCACTGTGTTAATTTGCTGTTGCTGTTTGTGAAACCTTAACACGTTTCTTTATGTATCTTACATTAAAACTTTTACAGCATGTCTTGTGGAATAATCCCTTTCCTTTCCTGTTAGTGTTCAAATTCTAGTGATGTGTTGAGTTTTATTAATGTACAAAGTGAAAGCACAGGGAAAATAAATTGATCAGAATGACTAAATTATAGACAAATAATATTATTTCTGTCACAAAGACAAAGCAACCGATTTAATGCTGCAGAATGTAAACCAAGCATCAAAGCACATTAAACACCAACTGTTGTTTTGAATGTTAGTATAACAGTTCTTGTATTGTCCAATCTGTTATTGACAAGGTAGACAAGGGACAGGCTACTAGACACCAGGGCCTTCATCAAGCTAAACACAGGACTCGTGGGAAACTAACCATGCAATTATACTGTATATATCCACAAGTTAAGAGCTCTACAACATTATGGGGTTTTATCAGCAGTAAGTAATCAAGACCCTAATTATTGCACAGTCAGCCTGACTGGGACTTGAGTGAAGGTGCTATATGTCTCCCATGTCAGAATAGTATCTGCATATATGCTTCTTCATTAAGCGGAGCAGAAATATATCCCCGAACCCAAAGCCATACCTGGACTCATTGAAGTTCCTCAGAGGACTTCTCCTCCGCCTGTTTTCTCTCTCCTCCTCTGGATTTTCAGCCTTGAGGGGAAAAAACTGTTACTTGACTTTAACTCTTCTCCATTTTATGTTTTTAAAAACAAAAGATTGATATGCAGTGTCCTTTAATACACAATGACATATTTATTAAATGATTTGATCCAAAGCCCCATATGTGACAATACAGATTTGTCCAAGTGAAGCTATATATTTTCAGTCGTATTGTAGCCAATAAATGTGTCACTATTTCGTTTTACCTCCACAACATCAGATTTGACTGCAGGTGGTTTGACCTCTTCTTTAGGAACTTCCTTGGCAGCAGGATTTCCAAGGTAGTTCTTAGTTGTCAGACATTCAAAGAGTTTATCCACAAATCCTGTTGTCTCTGCAAAGATAAAACCAAAAATAAACTACATTCAAAGAAATAATTTAAATAATTTATTTTATCTTTGGGTATGACTATGAGTTGCAATTGTTGAGTTCTGACATGCTTTAAACTTTGCATCTTCTTTAAAATTTGCATCTTCATTTATGGTATTGCGCTGTACAGTACTTTTGAGTGGTCAGTGCAATGGAATTTTAACTTCAATCAGCAGCTGCTTTGAAGCAAAATCTAAGATGTTGTTCGAAGGGCACAGAACTGAACTGTAGTTTTAAACCATGAATTCTGCTGAGACTTGTTTTCATCACCAACCCAATCATATTCAGTGATGGTACTGTGCAATTAAAAGTACAGTGAAACCATTTAATAAAGTGAAATAATTGTATCCATTAAAAAGGAAAGAAAGCATAACTCTAACTAAAAAAAAAAAATGTTAATGATTAATGTAATACACGCTGGAGACAAAGGGAAAAAAGTACTTTTAAATTATGGCCATATGGTGACCATATTGGGGATCTTGAAGGAGTAGATGTTGATACAGTAATGTGTAGCTGATTGCATCTATAAGTGTATAATTAAACTTAAATTAATGTTTTAGCTTAATTATGGAAGTCTCTCCTGGAGGAAACCCTGCAAAAAAGTTCTTGACCAGCAAGATCTAGGGTCAATATCAAAACACTGGCAGAGTCGCTTTGTGTGGAATTCATACCTTTTTGTAGGAAGACATCAAGCTGATCAGCACAAAGTGCTTTCAGTTCTTTCTCCGGTTTGTCCTTCTTTACAAGAGCCACCACATAGTTGGCTAATGCAGAGGGGTCAGCATCACATCTGTAGGTTCAAATATACATTCTCAATATCAGCTACTCTTTCTTTAACAATACAATAGGAAAAAGCAATTGTGTTTTTGTCAAAACTATTTAACGACTAAAACATGGGAGTCAAAAGCAAGAAAGACAACTGAATTCCTACTGCAATTAACTATGTCAGTGAGGTGTGTCTTCCAGTGGTGCCCATGCAGCCAGTTTTTTTAAATTAACCTACACTTAAACCAAATAAAAGACATAATTCCCACCATATGTTATATTGTATAAAATCTTTGCATGCTAAAATGTCTTGTCAGCCTGCAAGTGGTGGGGTTATTACATCAACATTACAAGCACACAAAGCCCCAGTGTGCAGAACACCATCTACTCTGTGCATCAATTCCTCTTTAATCACTTTGATAAATATGTAAAAACATAAATTTATTTATGTGCCATAACATGTGTCCTCTTGTAATTACGGTGCAATTCAATGGTTTTGCATTTAACTGAGAGTCAGAAAGAGAGGTAGAAAGTGTGTATGTGTAACTATGGTAACTTAATTCTTATGTATTTATACAATGTATATATAACTTAGTAACGCAACGCTGGTTAAGGTTCAACATATCTAACACTTATTTAAACTAAAGTAGTACCATGTAAATTGTCTATTGCAGATTGATAGCTTACTACAGATATATGATAAAGTCACAATATTGTAAGCGAGCTTTGCTAACTTACGGTAATGTTACACAAAAATAAAAGAGCAAAGTGCACAATTTTTATTCCTTTAGCGTTAGGTTTAATGACAAGTCCTGCAGTCTCTCCTTTCTATGAAAAGCCAGCTAGCGGCAACGGTGGTTTGCTAACTCGTGCAAGAATTTGCCATCAGATTCTAGCCCTCCATTGATGCCTGGCTAACCCACTGGCTAGCTGGCTAATGTAGCTAACGTTACGTAGCATGCAAGCTTAATGTCATTTCAATTCAACACTCACATTGGCTCCAGGAGTTTTGCCAGCCATGACTTCAAGGCTTCAACATTCTCTATGATCATCGTGAGAAAGACTACAATACTGTCTATAAAATGAAAGTGCGTTTCGATAACCCTGCTTTCATCGTCTATAAGTTTAATAAGCTTTAAGGCCTTCTTTCTCTCTTCACTGGCAGTTCGGACAAAACTGTTTACGGCAATACAAGTTAAGTTGTCGTAACGCAGGCCAGACGACGGACGTCATGTATATTGTGTCATTATTCAAGAGCAATTCCTCAAATTAATGCCAGCGGCTATATTATATAGTATTAAAATATGTACAATTACCCAAATAATACTACATGAATAAAAATCTTAGTTCACTAACATCAGATATCTAACAAAATACTCCTGAAAAGTTCTTCGGACTGCATTTCCCAGAAAACCATGCGAGAAGCTGATTGTTGGTGTCATCAGCCAGGCACCGGTGGCGTGGGTTTCTCATGTCAAACTTGAAACTAGTTCTACTGTTTCTTCTGTCTAAACAATATAATAGTTATTACTACTTGCTTGTAGTTTGTGTCAAAAAATGACGGTAGGTTTAATGCTCTATTTATCAACAGTTTATAATGGTTAATGCTGGTTTATAGGCAGTACGTTATGTCTCATTAACCTACTGCAGCTATTAGCTAAGTAAGCTAGCATAAGCTAACGTTAGTTGTCGAGCCAACTGCAGAACTAGAATTGAAAAAAAATCGGATTTAGCTGGACCAGAGATTCCAGCTGTTTAAACACGTGTTGAACAGTTTTCTATTATTTTCTATTCGTATCTATTATATTCTTGTTGCTCTGAAGTTAACCATATCCGTAAAGTGTTTTTTTTTATCTTGTAAAATATTCTCTATTCAGTTCACTTGCAGCTATTACAGGGTTTTCTCTAATTAACTAATATCTTGCTCGTCATTGTATTCCAGGAGCGGAAGGGAACAGCAAAGTTGGACTTTTTGAGAAAGATTGAGATAGAAATCCAGGAGAAATGGGAGAAGGAAAAGGCATTTGAGCAAGATGCACCTACAACAGTTGGGGAAAGCACAAAGTAAGTATTTGCTATCATGAGGAAGGACCATATGTTCTATTGCTGCCAAAGAGTTACTCTTCCCCACTATTGACGCAGGTATAGCTCAGTAAGCAGTTGTAAGACCATCTATACATATTCACATAGATTTCTGTTGGAATGTCAGAGCTGTTATGCAGGTGTACTTCCATCAACTGATCTCGTTCTGATGCAACTATGAGCTCCTAGTGTTCTTAACAGGTAGTAGATATTTAATGTCTGTTGTTTCCATGAGGAAAATAATGACAAAACTTGCCATGCAAGTGTGGGTGAAGCTCTGAGCTTAAGTTGTGTGGTGCAGTTAACATACCAAGGATGAGCCTTTGAAACTAATGGTTGCCCTGTGTTATTTCCAAGCTCACAACACTTTGCTCGGAAAAGGTACCACAAACAAAATCTTTTTTGGTCTCAAATACATATTTTGAGCTACTGTTTGTTCCCTTCCAGCAAAAACAAGTTCTTTGTGACCTTCCCCTACCCTTACATGAATGGCCGATTACATCTCGGTCACACCTTCAGCTTGTCAAAGTGTGAGGTAGGTTTGCTTACAAATCAGACTGAGATGAACACTGAGAATATTTTTCAGTTTGCACCTATGACAAACATTCAACGTATGATCATTGGTCTCTGACTCACTACTCTTTAACTTTTTTATTGTAGTTTGCTGTTGGTTACCAGTCTCTGAAAGGGAAGAAATGCCTCTTCCCATTTGGGCTGCACTGCACAGGAATGCCAATCAAAGTTAGTGTTTTTGTTGTTTTTCAGTCCATCTGTGTGTAGTTGCAATGACATGCAGAGTTTAAGGTAATTTTAAGCATGATAATCATAAGCATTGCATTGTATAATCATTTAATTCGACAAACACAATATGTAAGTTGTAACCAACTACATTATTTTCTTAACTTCCCTGCACAATTAAAGGAAACAAAAAACAACAATTTAACCTACTAAATGCTACTGCATTTTTACTGATATTCTACTCAATCGTAATTCATCCCTGTCTACAACCCCCTCACACACATTGCCTTGTCCGTTTTTATGGTATTCATATATCCTTATTGTATCCACCAGGCTTGTTCAGACAAGTTGAAGCGAGAGATGGAGCTGTATGGAAACCCTCCACAGTTTCCAGATGGGGAGGAAGAGGAGAAAGAGCTGCCAAAAACATCTGACGAAATTATCATCAAGGACAAAGCAAAGGGCAAGAAGGTCAGGATCCGTGGGTCCAGATTGAAGGCATTTTTCCGTGGGGATGAAAAAACAGAATTTAGTAATTGTTTTTCAGTAACAACTATGACTTGTTATCCTAAGTTTTCTTTTCGTTTGGCATTGCCAAATGGTGTGTAAGTTTACAACTTTTTCATCAATATTTTTATTTTTTTATTCTTCTGTTAGAGTAAAGCAATGGCCAAATCCGGATCTGCCACTTTTCAGTGGGACATTATGAGGTCTTTGGGCCTGAATGACCAGGAGATTTCCAAGTTTGCCAATGCTGAACACTGGCTGGAGTACTTCCCTCCTCTGGCTGTCAAAGATCTCAAACTGATGGGAGTCAAGGTGATTAGTTGTAACTCTTCCAAGCAACTGTCTTTGTTTTTTTTATGCACCTATGGCCCTTTATGCTATGAAAATATGAAAAGTAAATCTGTGCTTTGATATTTTTATTTTTTTTTATTAAAGAATGAAGTACAATTTACTATTGAGCCTTTTTGCAATGTCATGGGGCTAAATGATCTGAACATGTGTTAAGAGGTACACACACTAGAATGACCTTTGTTTGATAATTCACCAGAATGTATTTGACCTGAGAATAATTAAATCAGGTTATTAATTTTAGTCAATTGTGCCTAAATCTTGGTGTCGTTTTATCACTTCACAGGTGGACTGGAGGCGTTCATTTATCACCACCGATGTGAACCCGTTTTATGACTCCTTTGTCAGGTGGCAGTTCATCACACTGAAGGAGAGAAAAAAGGTCAAGTTTGGCAAAAGGTGAGATGGTTTAGAAATTTCCATATAACTGTAACTGTAGCAATTAGGGATTGATCAACCGCCAATCATTATGGGTTGATATTTAATAAAAACAAGTGATCAGGAACTTGGCATTAATGTCTTCTAGCTGCCGAGTAACTACTAAACACATATAGTTTTTATATATATATATCTATATCTATTTCTTCTCTGCAGGTACACCATCTACTCCCCCAAGGATGGACAGCCATGCATGGACCATGACAGGCAGACAGGAGAGGTAAACTTGGCATAAAATAAATAAATCTATCTATCTCTCTATCTCTCTATCTCTCTCTCTCTCTCTCTCTCTCTCTCTCTCTCTGAAATTGGTCTTTGATGTACTGCAAATATACCACACTTATTCACGCCCAAAACACTTGACTGTAGAATCACTACTGATTTTATCTGACTTATCATTTTTGCTTATTCCTGCCGTTTACTGGGAATGTAGAAAATTCCACATATTGAATTTTGCAAAGGTTTGTTTTATTGATGTTGGCACAGAAAGGAAAAAACAACCAAATCCTTTGAATAGTCTTTTACTTTGAATTGAAGTGGTTTGAGAGCCGTATTTTGTTCTTTTTCTCCCAACTAACATTTTTCTTTACCTGCAGGGAGTTGGACCTCAGGAGTATACTCTCATCAAGATGAAAATAGTTGAACCATACACAGCAAAATTCAAGTCCAAAGTCTTTTATAGCAGGTAAGAAATTACCCTGAGCACTGTCCTGTCAACAGTACTTTATAGGAAGGATTCTACACTACAGACATGTTCTACTTGCCCTTAAGTGTAATTCTTATCTTGATAAACACAATACTATTAACTCTTAATTTGAGACAGAAGTAAAGTGATAATGCTATCTTCTCCACAGTGACATGAGAGGCAAAAACATCTTTCTGGTGGCTGCCACTTTGAGGCCAGAGACCATGTTCGGTCAGACCAACTGCTGGGTGAGGCCCGACATGAAGTATGTTGCCTTTGAGACAACCAGCGGAGACATCTTCATCTGCACCAGTAGATCTGCCAGGAATATGTCTTACCAGGGCTTCACCAAAGAGAATGGAGTAGTGTCAGTGGTCATGGAAATACTGGGTCAGGTACTAACTTTGTGTAATTCTTGCTTTAGCTGCAAATAAGCTCTAGTTAATTTTAGGATTTCAAGACTTTAAATGTAAGAAGTAAATCAATCAGCAGTATAAGACAGTTGGAAGGACAAGGTTTCATGGCTACGCTGCAAACAACCTGCAGAATGTATTACTTAAAATGTATTACTTCTGCTTTACCTTTTCTTTTACCTAGAAACTAGTAAGTTAGATTTTTCAAACAGGATCAGGTAAGGGGCTTATGCATTTACAGAGTAAATCAGGCTCTGCTTCATTGTCTCTTGCTAGGATATCCTTGGCTGTGCCCTGAGTGCTCCCCTAACCTCGTATAAGATCATCTATGCTCTTCCCATGCTCACCATCAAGGAGGACAAAGGTACAAGTCAAGAAGTTAGAAAAACTAGCAGAGAGAAAGTTATTCAGAGTGCTTGCATTGATTGATTTATTCTTTTTTTTTTTTAAGGCAGAAATCTCTCATATTTGTTTAAAGCATCATCGTAAGTTTCTTTCCAGCATTGCTTACGGAAGTCACAATATTAAGTGGGGACACTTTCTGTTTTTATATGTGACTTAAACTTCAGTTAAATGTATCTGACAGTTGGTGAATAGTTCAACAGAAGCTGCTTTCATTGTGAGAATGTATTTATATCTGTCTGTATTTCAAAAAAAGATATATTTTCCCGCTCTTAAGTATTACTCTTGTAGAAAATCTGCACTGAGCTATATCACTTATTCTTCCTTGTCTTAGATATATATAGATATGTATTGGGGAGTCTCAAAATAGCAGGCCAAGGTCACCATAGAATTTATAAAGTTCTGTGATGTCAAAGGATTGGATTAATGGCTACTCTTTTGACCTGAGGGAAAACATTCGTAAACATATCAAATGGATCTAATTGCACCCAGAGTGCCTGTGTACTTCTAGAAGTCACTACTATCTGTTTTCTGCTCTGTGGTGCTTGAGGGGTTTGCTCCCATGTGTCCTGTTGATGAATCTTTGTATAAGCTGATCTGTCAAATTTCTCGTAAAAAGTGTGTCCGTTCTGGTTTTAAGGGTTATGGCGAGCAATAACTGAGTGTGTCTGGGTTGACCTGAATTTATCAGTTACCAGATTGCGTGAATTTGTTCTTCAGTCAGTTGCTACAGTGTAGCTGCTCGGCAGTTAATGGCAATGGCATTGAATTTGTGTAATGTACATTACAGTGACAAATATATTACCTGGTGTGCATAAATACATTTTATGTGTTGGCCTCTTGCTTTGTCGACGGTTTCCTCAGGTACGGGGGTAGTTACCAGTGTGCCTTCTGATGCTCCCGATGACATTGCTGCTCTCAGAGACATCAAGAAAAAACAGGTGATGTTACAGACCTTTTTAAAAATGTCTCCTATGCTGCTCGCCGTTCAGTAAGCCTTTATACCTGAAATGTAATCTGCTGCAGAGAAACACAGACAACAGAGCCCATCTGAAATTCAAATGCAATTTGAAAATTAAGAATTTAAAATGTTTTAACAGATTGTTCTATGAAATTACATTAGTCTGCTATGTTATTTGCTTAAATTCAGGTAGCCAAAACCAAACCCAAAGTTCTTCAGGATGAAACGGGACCATTTAAAGACACAGCCATTGTTTAAGCATGCACTTCATTTTTGCATTTCATTAATATAGCTCTAAATGCTTGCATTTTCAAAAGGCTCTACGGGAGAAGTATGGAATTGAGGACAAAATGGTGTTGCCTTTTGAGCCGGTAAGCTGATCAGCAAATTTCACAGCACAGTTTGATTTCAGATAGAATTGACTCAACCAATTCAAGTAAAAAAGATCACGTGAGAACATAATGAGTCTGAGTTCCTTAATGGCGCCTTAATGTGTGTGTTATGTATATATGTGTGCACATGTTAGGTCCCCATCATAGAGATACCAGGCTACGGGAACCTATCTGCTCCTCTGGTGTGTGATGAGTTGAAGATACAGAGCCAGAATGACAAGGAGAAGCTGGCTGAGGCCAAGGAGAAAGTTTACCTGAAGGGATTTTATGAAGGGGTGAGTCGTCTTAGTGGTTAATAATTTTAAAATAACTGCATAACTCAGCAAAATGCAACCCCTCTTGTGGATTTAACTTTTGGCTTGAAGATGTGTGATATATCTCCAAGGCACAAACCAAGTGACTCAAACCTTAAGGCTAGAATAAATTATTTAACTGGTTATTGGATAAGTGTCTGTCTGTTATATAACTGTCCTAAACAGCAAGCTGAAACATGACACACATACAAGGCATACAGATACAAGAATTTCTAGGTTTTGCTAAGCCCATTTTTTCCTATTGCAATTAGGGCTGCACAATTATGGCCAAAATAATAATCACAATTATTTTGATCAATATTGTGATCACAATTATTTGTTGATTTTAACCAAAACACATTTTATAGTCACATAGTCTATTTATAACTGCTTTCACATCCATATTGTGCTACATTCCTCTTATGTTGAAGTTGTATGTTGTACATACATACAGCTGCAACACACTCTGAAATTAATAGCCTAGGATATATAAAAAAAGTATATCTGTGAAAGCTCCTTCACTTCAGTTTTCAACAATAACTGATTAAAAGAGTTAGGGAGGGAGGAGGAGTGCGATGGACATACTCAGAGTGACGGCTGACTCATTATGAATGGGTCTCTCCAGCTCACACGCCATTACTCTACGAACTGAAGTTAGTTACATTCAATAACTTCTTCTGTGTTTTTTGCCGTGGCGGCCGCGATAGCAGAGTTACCAGCGGAAACACTGGTACAAATACAGGTTTGCCTCTCATGCTTAACAATATACAGCTGTATTAATAACAATTAAAACTGTGGACAAATGTCAGAAGTGTGACACCAGCATTGTCGTCGCTCTGTCTCTGTTGCTGGGGAGCTTGTTTGAGTGGAAGGGGGCGTCACTGCTCGGAGAGTAAGAGGAGAGAGCCAAACACAGGCACGGCTTTATAGAAGAAATGGGTCATGTAACGCAACATTAAACCATATTGATACAAACAACGTTGCTTCGTTTGTGGAGAGGCAGCAGATGCGACCTAGAGGAAAAAATATTACTCTCACCCTAGAGCCCTGTGAGCTAACAGACACTAACTAGCACTGGTCACTGCTGTTGTCTGAAAAACAACACAGACGGAACAAAACGTTGCGTTTACTGGTAAACTGGTAAACCTTGAGACCGCCGTATCATCAACTGCTATCTGTTGAATTTTCCTCACGTTACTCTGTCCTCTGTGACTGTCTACACAATCTAGAAACTAAGCTGCGCAGTGCATAAAACAACTCTGACTGGCTCATAATCAGACAGTGGTTTACGGAGCGGTAGATGGGCTTTGCAATTTTTCTGAAATAACGCATTTAAAAAAAAAAAAAAAATTATATTTATATATATATATATATATATATATATATATATATATATATATATATATATATATATATATATATATATATATATATATATATTATATCACAATCACAATTTTGGCTTCCCATCCATAAAATTTGATTAATTATGCAGCCCTAATTTCAATATTATGCCATTAGTCATGTACCAATGTTCAAATTCCTTCATTGTCACCAAATTGTAAATTTGAACACATTTCAAATGTGTACACGCAGTACGTGTCGTCCCACTGAACAGGTTATGATAATTTGTGATTGTAGAATGCACTGCAGAGACATGCCCCACTTCTTATTGACTGAACTGCCATTGTGAAAATATTGCATCAGTATGAGTACAATGTTTCTGTGAATGAATTCCTGTCTCAGATCATGCTGGTCGAAGGCTACAAGGGGCAGAAGGTCCAGGATGTCAAAAAACCCATCCAAAAGATGATGGTTGATAGGGTAAGACGTTATTTGTTTCTAATGCAAAAAACTAAAAATAAAGTATATCTGGCACAACAACTGTAAATTCTGACTTTGTCTTAGATTATGTTTGGTGTTCCTTATGTCTGTGCACTGTTGCAGAGTATTTCGGAGGTCATATGCCATGTTTGCTAGTTTGATCTGCATTTACCTGTAAGGATGTTGACACTACCAATTTATTACAGGGTGACGCCATGATCTACATGGAGCCAGAAAAGCAGGTTATGTCACGTTCAGCCGATGAGTGTGTGGTAGCTCTCTGTGACCAGTGGTGAGTGCCACATGAACACAAGTCTTTATACTATAAAGCCTAAAGTGTGTTAATTTGTAACCGAAAATGATTTGCCCAAGTGGATCTGAAGCTGCATGGTAGTGTGGTATAAACTAAGGGAACATAAGTAGATAGATAGATAGATAGATAGATATGGGATCATACTATGCTATGAAACTTTTAATAAATTATGACCGAGATGGTCTGTATTTTTAAATGTAGTATAGGGCTGCACGATATGAGGAAAATATGCGATATGCTTTAACATTAATCAAGTGATAAGCATTTCTGCTGCTTTCAGTATTCTGCTTAAATATAACATTGTTGGTTGAATTTAAAACAAATAAAAGGAAATATTTCCAACATTCTTCTATTTAACAAATTGAACATTAAATTGAATACAAATGCCACCACCAAAAACTGTTAGATTTTTAAGTGAGGTTTCTACTGATGTTTTCTTTTTTTTTTTTTTCAACTAACTCAAAACAAATCTGAGTGTCTATGTCACAGCCTTTTGCAAGGTGGATATTGCGCCAGATATGATAGAATATCTGATTAGCAGCATGCTAATGCTATGTGTCTTTCAGGTATTTGGACTATGGGGATGCAGAGTGGAAACAGCAGGCCAATGAAGTCCTCAAGTCTTTGGAAACGTAAGACACTGACCTTGACGTACCCAATTCCCTTCCCTGTCATATTTTGCTTTCTGCGGGATTTGTCCGTGCTTGTAGAGGCTACTGTGAAGGTCTAGACAATATAGAATGGAGTTTAGAAAATACATTTAATTTATATATTGTCTGTTACTATCATGCTGAAAACAAATCTGATTACAAAGTCTGCCTCCACTTCCTGTGATTCAATGATCTCTATTTTGCCCCACACTACACAGATTTTGTGAAGAGACCAGGAGGAACTTTGAGGCAACTTTGGCCTGGCTACAGGAGCATGCCTGCTCTCGTACCTATGGACTTGGTGAGCATTTGCCTCTCTGGTTTGTGTATATGAATGATGTCTCAGGACTGCAGTAACTGTTAATGTAGGTGACATATACAACTCTATTGCTGCTATTATTGCTGTGTATTTTAAAGGTAATATTGTTTCTTGTATAAAGTTTAAATGGACCACCCTGCCAAAGATGAACAGGACCTAAAGGTTGTTAAACTAGTCTAGTATGGCTGATGTCTTTGGTCTGTAGATGGAGACAGAGAACTGATGATGAAGCACCTAGCAACAGTCTGCCTTTCTGTTTATACAGGAATGGATGTAGATTGAGGGCCAGCTGGCATACAGTACAGCCCAGTGCAGTACAGTCAAGGCCTGTTGTCGACTTTTACTGTAGAAATATCTCCACACATTTTCAGAATATGAAGCACCAACCTTATTTTAAGGAAAATTGCAGGTTGTGCAGATTTATTTCACTTCTGTGGAAGCAAAACATACTTTAATATTAATACTTTAACTTAATAAATTTGTTATACACTGAAAACTAAAAAAATATATAAATTAAGTTTGTATTTAGATTAAGTGATTACAGAGCAACTTAGTTTATAGGTTGTTTTGATTGCAGAGAAAGCCATAGACAGACTGTACCCCAGTCACAAAGTATATACACCTCTTGATGTTTAATAATACAAAAATATGTTTAATAATGTGTGTGATATATTGTGTATTACTTCTCTAAAGTTAAATTCAAATTAATGGAAAAAGTGTGCTAGAGTAGGTGCTTTTATTTTTCATTCATATTAATATTTCATATTTAATGTTGATCGGATCTCATACTTATTGAGCTACTGCTACTACTCAGCAAATCAGCAAGGGAGAAAAAACAAGTTACTGGTGTCTGTGAAAGCAGCAGGCTAGCCACTTGTGGTTTGGTTGAGTTTAGTTTATTGAACAATAAAACAGTTTTTTCCCCCCAAGGATAACACAATGAAGCCCAGGACTTTTTCCATTGCTTTAGTGTTTCTCTTGGCACCAGGATGTAACCAGCTTGACAAGATGGCAAATGCAACAAAAGATTGTGTCAGCTCAGAGGAGACAACAATTGTCTTTCTTAATCATTTTGTGTCTCTTTTGTTTTCTCTCCAATGGGTGGTGTGTGTGTGTGTGTGTGCATGTGCGTGTGTGTGTGCCTCCTGGTTACTATAGGAACAAGGCTGCCTTGGGACGAGCAGTGGCTGATTGAGTCACTATCGGACTCCACAATCTACATGGCTTACTACACTGTAGCCCATCTCCTCCAGGGAGGTGTGCTCAACGGACAGGGAACCTCACCACTGGGCATTAAGTATGAACACAACGCACGCATGCACGCACGCATGCACGCACGCACGCATGCTACAATAAACAAGGATTCAACTTTAAATGATAATCTCTGTCTCCTCTCTCTTTCTCTCGTCCTTGTCTTTCTGCCTTCAAACAACCATAGACATGGTTCACCTTGAGGGAGAAAAGAGTCCAATTTAAAAACAAAATGTAGTCATTTGAAATGAGAGGTGTTGCTTTTCAATTTTCAAAGTCAGTGTGTTGAATGGGAAATTAAACAAATACATTAAACGTCTACTCAAAGACAAATTATGCATTTCAGAAATGGTTTAAAAAAATCAATTCATAGCTCAATGTTCATTTAAGTATCCTCAAATCTCTTTCCCAGGTCTAAGATAAAATGGCAAAGAGAAGTGAAACACACTGTCATATGCTGCATTTAATTACTTCTCGCTTATTTATTTATTTTTTAATTTAATTTAATTTTTTTATAACCTTGCTTCAACCCAGTACATCCATACCCTTGACCGTTCTTGTCTTTTTTTTTTCTCCCACAGGCCTGAGCAGATGACCAAAGAGGTGTGGGACTTTATCTTCTTTAAGACGTCTCCCTTCCCCAAGACAGACATCCCTAAAGAGCGTCTACAGAGGCTAAGGAGGGAGTTTGAATACTGGTACCCTGTGGACGTCCGTGTGTCTGGCAAAGACCTGGTGCCCAACCACCTATCGTACTACCTGTACAACCATGTGGCTCTGTGGCCCAAAGACAAGTGAGTGTGCCTGCTTGATTGACCAGCACAAGGTAGGAGCGAATGAATGAGGATTAAAAGGCAGGTGTTATAATTCATAGCATCCAGGTGATATACAATCTAGTTATTGCATTGATATGTGATTGGTGACAATGATCACAATTTTAATAATGATTTTAAACAAATCCCCCAGCTTAAATGTGCATGTGTTCTACTTTGGAAATAGTAATCGATTTAAAAAGGTTTTACAGTGATACATTTGATTTTATATTAGGGTTAACTTGGTTATATTATTGATGATGATGATGATGAAGAAGACGACACTAATGAGAACATTCTCTTTCGTCTACAGTGGGAAGTGGCCACAAGCAGTTCGAGCCAACGGACATCTGCTCCTTAACTCTGAAAAGGTGTGTAAAATACTATTCTGAAAAAATTTCAATGAATCTCTTATATTGATAGTAAGGTTATAATCTCAGGAGAAAAGGTCTGGTTCCATCCGGTGTGGTCATTTGTCTGGTTCATTTAAACATTAAATAACAATATTAACCTTGTTATATTTTGCGGCAAACCTTTGTATTTAAACACTTCTCTTTTTATGTGCCAGTAATTAGATACAGTGTTTGATGCTGTTAAGAATTTTAATTACTCTGTGTTGTTTACTTGTGCTTTTATTTTTTTTAAATTTTTTTACATTCTGTTATTCAATGGTTTTATTTCACTAAGCTTTGTAATGAACTTGTGTGGGTGGGCATGCTTGAAAGAATCAGACTGCTAACATCTGTTTTTTCTATTCACCAGATGTCCAAATCAACTGGAAACTTCCTCACTCTCTGCCAAGCCATTGACAAGTTCTCAGCAGACGGTACACTCAATTTCTTCTTGATTTATCTCCCTCTTGTATTATGTTTCTGATCCTTTTCTCTCTTATCTCTGTCATTTTTTTATTTAAACATGGGAGACAAAACTCATCAGGTGTATGTTTAGAACAGATTACAAAGTCTTTTCATAGTAAATGGGCCATTACACTTATTATACATAATAGAATAATTCTACATCCTTTATCCTGTTCTGAAGATAATTAGAAAACGTCCCATCTTCATAAGATAGCTGAGGTGTTGATATTGGGTGCTATGAGCTATTGGATATACACTTATACTGCTCTGTAAGTAATTAGTTTCTGTATAATAATGTATGCTTAAATCAAAGTGTTACCAACAATGCAGTGTGTATTTACCATGATCTCTCCATCAAAAACAACTAATTGAGGGGCAGCAGCTTCATGATATCATTGCAATAGAAATGTTCTTATCACTTATCTCAGAAAAGCAGTACCGCCTGTTGGTCTCCCCACAGGGCAAGAAGATACTGAGGAAAGAAGAAAAGTATAGACTCTAAATTAAATATTTATACAAACTTGAGAGGAAGATTTTCACTAAGGAGTAGTGAGACCAAGAATGAATTGATGTACAGTGGCAGAACATGTTTCTGACAGTGTCATTTAAAACAAAAGCCATATGTTCGAAAGGGGTCCATTTGGGAGAATTTAAGTCTTGTGTTGTTCATCTCAATATGTTTGTTTTTCTGTCTGTGTTTTCTAGCTATATATTTCTGATCTTTTTCATCTATACCTGGTAGGAACATAGAATAACCCTTGTATCCCTCCTGACCTCAGTATACCTCAGGATTAGTCGATCCATCCTTTTCGTTTGTTGTTGGTTATTATAGCTACCCTCCGTATTCTTTATGTTCTGAACAAGCTGAATAATAGATGTGTCTGGTGTATCTGTAGAAGCTGTCTTGCTGTGGGATGAAATGGCAGATGTGTTAAGTTGACTTCCTGTCTTAGGGCTTTGGGGGTGTCTGCTGGGTATTTAAAGTTTACTAGACTCAAGATTTCCACAAAGCCTCAGAACTTTACCTGGCTCTCGAAGTATTTTGAAGAAGAGAAATTAAGTGCTATGTTTAGTGTGAACCGATTGAGGGAACCCATATAGTTGGATATGTTTGCTTTGAAAAATGTACTGCAAATGCACCTGTTCTGTCGCACTGCTGTTTTAAAACACCTATACATGTCCTCTCCTAGGTATGCGTCTGGCTCTCGCCGATGCTGGGGACACAGTGGAGGACGCCAACTTTGTAGAGACCATGGCCGACGCTGGCATCCTGCGCCTCTACACCTGGGTGGAGTGGGTGAAGGAGATGATTGCCAACCAGAACAACCTGAGGACAGGACCTGCAGACACTTTCAATGATCGGGTCTTTGCCAGGTAGATGCAGGAATTCAGAGAGAGAGAGAGAGAGAGACTCTTCATTAAACAAGGCCCTGTACATGGGTTTTGAGATTAAGGAGATGGGGAATACAAAGCTGACTTTTATTTGTGATAACTCCCGATCCTTGAACAACGGAGTCTTGTCAGTGCATGTAGGAATAGATATGAGAAGCCTTAATTTGTAGTTAAATTAATAAAACAAGGATTTTGAGCTTAAAATAATGCTAATTAATATTTCTGTTTTTTATTAATCAATCAATTCAGTCAGAAAAACCCAAAGCTGTTTATTTATTATTGAAATTAGGTGGGGAAATGCTGCATTTGTAACCAAAACATACAAATATTTGGAATTCGAAATATCAGTTAAGAGATTCATCTATTATTAAAAATTTTATTTTTAATGAACTACTCAATGGGTCTACAAATCATTTTAGTTCTAGTCTATATTGAGCAGAAATAAAATTTTGGTCCCATCTTTAGCACTGGTCAGAAAAATCAGTTTACGTACAAGGTCGTAAAGTGGAGAGGGATTCATTTGATTAAGATGTTGCATTACAGTGTACCTAGTGTGACATTAGGTGAATTGATTTTTTTCTTTTTAAAATAAAAATCGGATATACTCTGTGGCCAGTTGGCAAAGAAAACTAGGCAAGTAGAAGTAAGCCAGTCCTACAGAGTTTGTACGGTTCCCTTTAAGCGTGATTCATGCTTCTGCGTTTAATCAACGCTGTGGCTACGTTGTGTAGGTACTTGGAGACATGGACTCTACTCGCGCCAAAAGCTAATGCCGTCACTCGCTCTACCACATACTCTGCACACACACACGCCGGCCCTGCTATTCTTTTAAGGAGATCCACGCACACACCAACTAGTATAAACTTCAGGCCACTTAAATCCCACTTTAGGGCGTCACAATTTATCTAATCCCAGTCCCAATGTCATTCTGTGCAATTACATATCTGCAAACATTGAAACAAAAAGGTGTGCTGTGTGCGTGACACTCTATTCTCTGTGTGCACTGCAGTCTCCAAGTTTTATCACCCTTCACTTTAACGACAGTAGTGACAGCAGATGAAGCCATTGTCTTTAGAAGCTTGGTCCTTTTATTGTTCACTATTAACTCACTTTACATCGTCTTTGCTATCTCTTTCTCCTCTCGCTTTTTTCTTCGCAGCAGCTACAGTCGCTAAGTCCACCACTTAGACAGAAGTGACTGTCAGACACCACTGAAAGTCACTTTCCTCGCTTCACCACTTGCACACCTACATCACTCACTCTACACCCCATGTAGTAGTAGTAATAATAATAATAATAATAATAATAATAATAATAATAAACACATTTTTAGATCCCGAGCCCCGACAGCGGCAAAGGCCCTATTGAAAGTGAAAGAATAATTATTATTTGTTTATGTATTTTATTTGTGTATGTATTTCTCGTTTAACTTTGTATGTTCAAGTTGAGGAATACACATTTTAAAATATTTGTATTTCCTTGATAATCAAGCAAGTTGACTCATGATACCATATCATAATTGCAGTATTGTAAATTGCAATATGACTTTCTCCAAATTGTGCAGCCCTATTCCCCTTCCATTTTAACTTTCAGTGCTGAAAAGTTAGTGATAAACTGGCTTGCAGAGTGATTGCAAGGATTTTGTGTCCTGTCTGTCTAGCGAGATGAACGCAGGCATCTTGAAAACAGAGCAGCACTACGACAGGATGATGTACAAGGAGGCTCTGAAGAGTGGCTTCTTTGAGTTCCAGGTAAGTAAAATGTCCATTATAAAAAAAACACACTCTAATTCCTGCTTTATCATTTTTATGTCTTCCAAGACAAGCATGCTTTTCATCCTCCAAAAGCATTTTATGACTATATTATTAATTGAGGATTCAAATTGAAGTTGATATGAAGATAAGAAGAGTGTCTGGGATAGTGTAGAAATCCCATAATTACATGATGATGACCTTTTTAAACTGTTTTTGTCTATGTATGCAGGCAGCCAAAGATAAGTATCGTGAGCTGGCTATTGAGGGCATGCACAGAGACCTTGTCTTCCAGTTCATAGAGAGACAAACTCTGCTGCTGGCCCCCATCTGCCCCCATCTTTGTGAATACACTTGGGGTCTGCTTGGCAAGGTAAGAAAATATGGATTTATCAATAAAAGATTTTGAAAAGAAAACATGAAACCGATAACATGGGTTTCACGTTCTGAGTTGCATGTGCACTCTGACTGTGAGTTCAAATGTGACTTTTGTCCTCTAGCTCTTTCTGTCTATTGTGTTTATCTTGCAAGTAAAACAGAAATACTAAAGAATAAATAATAAAGAAACATGTAATTTCCCTGTGTTCATTTACATTCATAAATACACCTGGGATCAACAAGCTGTGATAACATACTTCATGTAGGTCTGTAGTAGTGCTTTTCCAGTTTTCCACTATTTCCAGTGTTCATACAAGTCCTAATATTTCTAGATAAAAGGTCGGATAGCTTTTGCTTTATTGCTTCAGGCTTGTTTCTGCAACAGCTCATTGACTATCGGATATAAAATAAAAACTAATAGTTTTTAAAATATTTTCCTTTGACATTGATGCTGTATTAAACGAGATCGCTGCAGTTGGCAGCAGAGAAACAGGCTACAGTGTAAGTTAATTGGATAATTGTCCAGCTTGTATTTACGTTCATAAAAGTGCTCATTTTGCTACTGACAGATTCAGATTATTATTCTAAGTGTCTGACAACATTATGGAAAGGATTTCTAAGGAGGTTGACCTTCCTGGTAAAGATTAAGATCCTTTTTTAAAACATAAAAGTCCTTGAAATTGCATTTGCTAAACCCACCAGACTCCATGTAAATAATCAGTTATTTTAGCATCATAAAATACGGCTTCTAAAGCATCTCTGAGCTCTGAGCAGCGCTGGCTTTGGCTGTCTGGAGCCTGTGTGTGTGCGACTATCAGCTACGTTTGGTCAGTGTTTTCTTTCTTTCATTCCAATATCGGGTCTGTCAGTCACCGTGAAATCCGGGGACAGATCCAGCCGGGGACAGGTCACCAAAACCGGGGACGTCTGGTCACCCTACACTATGGGCCTCTTTTTCTCATCAGTATGGAAAGAATGTACTCAGTGTTGCACACTCTCAACTGCTCCGAGAGCTGAAAATGTTTTCAACACTTGAATTTATGAATATGAAAGAGTGCTGCTGCTCTGGAGATGTTTTTTCCAGTTGTCGCTTAGCAACACCAAAAGCCCCACAACTAGTGTTTTTATTTTTTATTTATTTTTTTAAATGTGTTTGGCACTGCTAGTTAAAGAGCTACAGTAAGAGGCACTCAGTGTTACATACATCAGTCTGGCATTCTGACACAAATAAAATAAGTAAATATGGCATGTACCTTGTTTTGTTATGAAGGTGGTGTGACGAGGTTGTGTAATTAGGATTCTACAGCTCTAGTGGACTTCAAACTGTTTTTTGTTTTTGTTTTTTTGCTCTCGACACAAGACAGTTCTTGATACCAACATGCATTAACAAAAGTCTTTGCTATTCACTCATCCACCATCTCTTCTTTCCTCTCTCTCTTCCTTATAGACTAGTTTGCTGCTGAAGGCATCATGGCCTGTGGTGGGTCCTGTAGACGAGATTCTGATTCGCTCCTCTCAGTACCTGATGGAAACCGCACATGACCTCCGACTGAGACTCAAAGCATACATGCAGCCCCCTAAAAACAAAGTAAGAAATGTGTCTGTGTTGTTTCACATGCTTCACTGCCACTGTATTCCACTTCTGTAATGACATTTTAAAGTAATAATGAAAATGAATATTGATTTCAGAATAGATTGCTTTGTTTTATAAAATCTAGCATTAACACCTAACTCAAAGTGCGTTACCTTTAGTCATTAAATCTGAGGCAGAGTTGAGTCTTTTCTCCCTCAGGTGTTGTTTAACTGTTTTATGGTTCTTTGATGAGGAGCACAATGAGGCAGAAAATTATAAAAACAGCGCAATAAGAAGAGGAAAAATATCAAGAGGCATGCTGAAAGTAGTTATTGTAGAATAGCATTTTATCATCCAGAATCCAGTATACAATATTTACAATCTACAATATCAGCTGTTTAGAAACTATTACCAGATTGTTTTGTTTTTTGCTAATTTAAAAGAGCAAGGAGGTATTTATTTTACTTGAAGCTTGATAAAAGATGACAGGGAAAGACGGAAGAGTCTGGTTGGCACCATCAGAGGACATGCTACCATAATTCTACTTTTTTATTTAGAGGCATATGGTTTTGTGAATGTCCTATTAGAATGAATCGATGAAAAGAATCTTTCTTCACTAACACGATACAATGTACCCCCTCAGTAACATGAATGACACCGAAAAAACATTTGTTTCTGCAACATCATGGTAAAGGTTGAATGACTTGCTACTGTAAAGGTAAAAATGTTTTTTCTTTGCACTGGATGTCCATTGAGCAGCTTTATCTATTTTTGATAATGTTTAATTTATAGTAATACACTGACACATCAAGACTCATTTGTGGGAACACATACTGTATAGAGGCATGCGTAGAGTGCAGTAATAGAGTAGTCTTGACAGCTGTCACATTTTATAAGTTCACGGATTGCCTTCATTGTAGAAGACCACACACACACACACACACACAATTGCTTTATTTCACCTTTCATTTTTACAGGCATGTCATTAAGAACAGGTTCTTATTCACAATCATAGCCTGACAAGTGACAAAGCCACTTACGAGAAGGGAAGGAGGGCTAAGAAAAAAAATGAACATCAGACAAACACAATTTGAAATGACATAAAATACAACACCGACAGCAGTGAACACGTATAAGGAGAGTGCAGAGGTACATGGGTAAAGCATAAACCATACAAGTGTTTAACTGGGAAATCATATGGAAAAGCAACTGCATATGTCGGTAAACAAGGATGAGATGGCGTTTTTGAAAGATAAAATGGAATTGAGTTTGTCCAGTTTAGGAATCTTTTGCAGAGCATTCCATTGGCGAGTGGCAGCAGATATGTGTATATATAGAAAATATGTGAGACCAGAGGCAGAATTGGATTTACGAATGCTTAATTGAATATAAAGTGATTACCAGGTATTGAATGTGACAGACTTCAGCTGCAGCAGGTGACATAAGTAAGGTGGTGATCCGATCGACTGCAATAGCACTATCAAAACTCAACACTCTACCAAGCGCAACTCTATATGTTGTCACCATAATTTAAAATGGGAAGAATGGTCATTTGAAAGTGCGTTTGGCAGTAGGTGAAGGTGGAACGGTTTCTGTAAAGGAAGCTGAGTTTGGCCTTGATCTTAGATTGCAGATTTGAGATGTGGATGGAGAATGAAAGTGAAGTTTCCAGCCAGATGTATTTATATGATGTGACATGTTCCAGTTAATGGTAAGGACGGAAGGAGACGTAGTACCCCTACGGCAAAACCACAGGACTTTGGTTTTGGAGGTGTTAAGAGTGTGTTTGAGCTGGGGGGAAAAGGCAACTGCAATTTGAAGACTATCTTGTAGTGTAACTTGAACAGTAAGGACAATTGGCATTAAGATTTTTCTCATCAGCATAAGTGAATGAGTGAATTGCCAGCAGCCTGAGGGATGTTATTAATATATATGGAGAATTGCAAAGGACCAAGTATGGAGCCTTGGGGGCACCTCTGGTGACCGGGAGAGAATGGGAGAAAAGGTATTCAAATCATAACACGTTGCATCTGGTGAGAGAGATAATTGGAAAACCAAACCAGTGAGTGATCAGTGACACCAATGTCTGTATGAGTGGTGAGTTGAAAGTTTTGGCAAGGTTAATGAATAAAACAGCATAGTTATGTTTGGCATATAATGCAGATGTAATGTTGTTGAGTATCTTTTGTAGTAGCTTTTAGTAGTTCTGGTTGGTACCAACTATACCATTCATTATATTGTCAGGGACAGTGGTACAGACTGGGGTTTGTTTTCGAGTTTTCTTACCGTGTTCTAAAATTCATTAGGATTGGCATCACAAAGTGTGAACTGTTCTTTAAAGTAGCCGGCGTTGGCCTACCTCACTGCTTTTGTGGCCTTGTTCCTGATTTTGCGAAATGAAAGATTGTCAGTGGCAGAGCATGATTTCTGTGCTTTGCGCCAGGCTGCATTAGTTAGCTAAAGCAGAACTGCAAGATCACGTTTAATCTGTAGACGGATGTTTTATGCGAAGCTTAATGTGTGGGGAATTGGTAAGTTATATTAATGTCAGACAGAAGTCTTCTATACCTGAGTATATGGATACGTTAGATGAGTGTGAAATGCTTCTTTTTTTTTTGCTGTTTTTTTCCAACAGAAGGGTGACTCAAAGCCCCCAACCAAGCCCTCCCACTGCACCATCTACGTTGCCAAGAGCTACCCTCCATGGCAGCACAGTGCCTTATCCCTGCTTGGCAAGCACTACAAAGTAAGAAACTAATGCACAACATTCATACACAGTGGAAATTTTTCCATAATGCAAAAGCACATGGGTCTATAGCGTAGTGATGGGCTGAAGTACTTTCCTTATCTCGCAACCGGCGCAGCGCAAAGCCCGATGCATTTGTCAATTTCTGCACCTGCGCCCATCTGTGTGCCCATGGGCGTGCTGGTCTTAAAGGGAGGTGTGTTCAGGGGCATTCTTGGCATATTGCTATTTTAAGGTAGCGGAAAGTAATTGCGCCATTGACCACCAAAAACCTGGTCTAAATTCAATAACACAGCATTGGATTGTTATTTTAACAACGCATTAGTGAAATGTGTGTGCGTACTATGCTTGCAGCAGCACACAAACATGCAAAAGATTAAAAATATTACAATGTGAAATGGTATTATTCTGTATATATTTTTATATATGTTATTCCCAGGACCCAAACTTACAAAAATACATAATGAATTGCCATGACCTCTATCTTTATAAACACATAAACCATGAATGTAAGGCTTAATTGATTAAGTCATGTGCATTGTTTAAATGCTGTGCAGTTACCCAGTAAATCTCTCAGACTGTTTGTGTGTGTTACCTGTTTTTTTTTTTTTATTTTTTCTCTCTATCCAGAGCAACAATGGGGCCCTTCCAGACAACAAAGTGATAGCAACCGAGTTGGGAGCCCTGCCTGAACTGAAGAAATACATGAAGAGAGTCATGCCCTTTGTAGCCATGATCAAGGTAAACTCTAACACGGGCAATAAATCAATGCATAATTGTCATTTTAATGAGATTTTAAAAAAATATCTATATATATTAAATGTAAAAATGCCACCATTCTACACATATTTGCCCTCAAAGTTCTTTGTGTTTTGTGTTTTTTGTTGTTGTTTGTTAGAGGTAAGTTTGTTTACCGCCAAAGAAGATGTTTATTCAACTTGTCCATAAAGTGGCTTATCTTTTGTTCTGTGCACAGTTCTGCTTCTGATTGGTCCAAAGTCTGCCCCGGTTATTCTGTTAAAAGATTGCAGTCTGCATCTATTTTTTTTTTTTATTCCTCTTTGTGTTGGATAATGTCAAAATTGTAGCCAAAACTGAACAAAAGTGTTGCATTAAAATTCCAAAGAAATGTCTGGAATACTTTAGTTGATTGAAAGACTACAAAACACACTTTTTACAGGCTGTCTAAACTTGTTGCTAAGTTCTGTTTCACCACATCAACAGCTTGGCTGCACATCCATTTGTCTTTGTCCAAAACTCTTATTCTCACCTTTCACATTTTGGAAGGAATAACCACTTTTTTCCTAAATAATCTCATGGTGACAGCATTAGTATTACAATTTCTTCATAATGCTGAAAATAAAACCTTATTTCTTCAATATGTGAATTAAATTCTATTTCTTTTCATATTCTTCTATTTTATTTGTATTTTTACATGCTAAATTCCTGTTTATTCCTCAGTAGAGTTCATGTCCATCATTCATGCTTGTATTGTATAATTGCTTCTGACTAGTTGAGTTCTGCTTTGTGTTCTGTAGGAGAGCCTGGAGAAGAATGGGCCCAGGGTCTTGGAGCTGGAGCTGGAGTTTGATGAGCGGGCAGTTGTGATGGAAAATCTGGTCTACTTAACCAATTCTCTAGAGGTATGTTTTGTGATCCAATGCTCCTAAAATCAGACATGGCTTTTAAGGATGCCCCCACAAAGAAAAGTGTCTGTCCCAGCCGGAAAGATAACCCTCACGTGTCTACGTTTATGTAAGTCCAGAGTAAAAAAACAACTAGCGATCTTATACTAAATTTGCTGAGGTTAGACAACAACCCCCAACAGCAAAAAACATTTCAGCTTTAGTAGTACATTATAAATCAGTATCCTCTTAAATGTGAGCAATAAACCGAACAGGTTCACTTGATTACGATTTGTTTGTCTTGACAATGTTGAGCTGTAGCGTACAGTTGCAGCATTTTGGTTTCCTCAAAAACACCTCAGCTTTAAAGCAGAGTTTCGCCACTTCTGCAAAGTCAGTTGAGACAATCCTGAGCCCAGCTGCCAGTCATGAAAGCCTTTAATACTTTTGTCTGCACAGAAGCTTAGCCTAGTCGAAAACTAATACCCAAGTCCCCCGAGAGTTTTGTGAAACTAGCACAGATTTAACCACAGAAAGAAAACCGTACATAATCTACATCAAACTATACCCGGACTCCAATTCCCATGTTTTGGATAGATCATCGCTAAAGATAGGCTGCTTTGAATGGGGTTCAACAGATATGAATGATACGCTACCTTAAATCTGTTTTTTGAGAAACACACTGCAGGCAAGGGTGGTCAGCAGAGAAGTGGTTTATGCTGAACGTTTTCTTACTTGTTGTGACAGATTAGCGTAAAGACAGATGTTACGTCTCTGATCTCTGCAGGAGCCTGGTTAACACCATCAGCATTTGCCAGTGTGCATACCAAACACCTGTATACACACTATCTGGACTGAGCTGCTAATAATCATTCTTTATCACATCCTCTACAGTTGGAAAAAATTGACGTCTTGTTTGCATCTGAGGCTGACGAAAAAGTGAAGGAAGACTGTTGCCCAGGGAAACCATTCAGTGTTTTCAGATCAGAGGTAAATGCATTTAGCTGTTTGTTGGCTACTGCGTGAGAAAACAGGTCTACACTTTTTTCTTTCACCTATTTAGCTTTTCAGCATTTACACATTTTTTTGTTTTTGTTTTTCTCATTCATAATATGTTCATGTGTTTATGCGTTTAGGTGTTTTGTTTTTTTTATCTGTGTGCATCCCATCTGTAGTAGTGTTTGTGTGTCCCTGATGAACAAAATGTGTTTGTGCACTCAAATCAAATTAAATTGTGTGTTTGTGCGTTTTGTGTCATGCATCTGCTTCCCCAGCCTGGAGTGTGTGTGACCCTGGTCAACCCTCAGCCATTCAATGGCCAGTTTTCTACAAAGGTTGACATTCGACAGGGGGACAGCGGAGACAGCATCATCCGTAGGCTAGCCAAGGTCAACAGACTCATTAAAGGTTAGTAAGATAAAAGGATATACAGCAGAAATTCATAAACAATGGTTAAAATAGGCCTTTTACTAAAATAAATGTTAAAATAGGCCTTTTACTATACAGTACATAAATAAATGTTATAATCTAAAGAGGATGAACACGTATACAAATGGAAATGTACAGTATCTGAACCATTGTGTCAAAGTTTATATAAGGGTGTGCTTCCTCTCCTCTCCTTTCCTCTGACCCTGTCGCCTCCCCTCAACTAGATCTGTCCAGAGTCAAGTTGATGAGGTACGAGGACCCTGTGCTGGGGCCTCGCCGGGTGCCTGTCTTGGGACATGAGGAACAGGGCAAACTGCCCATCTCCAACAAATCTGTGTTCAATATCAATCTTGAGGAGAAGAGGGTCACTGTGGCAGACAACGGCCTCACTGTGGACATTGGGGACTCTCTGGTTTATCTGGTTCATTAGAGTACCATTAACTCTTTCTCACACACACAGACACATATGGGCACCAGCAGTGAGTTATTTGTGAAAGGCTCGAATGCATCATGAAATGTTCTAACTCAAAGCCATAGAACACTGAGTCAATCATTTATTTGTTTTTACAATTCATCTTTCTGTACTGCACCATTTGCTACTGGTGTTTTGCACCTTTTCACTGCTGAATGCAACATAAGGGAATATATTAAACTAATTGGACATTACAGGTTGTCTTCTATTCTCCTTTTCACAAAAACATACATACAACATAGTTGCAGTACATTCAGATCTGGGTTTGATCTGCACAGAACAGAGATGGTTCAGGTCTTTATTCCTCAATCCCACTGATAGAATTCTATGGGACTATTGGGTCTTTGCTACTTAGATTAGGTTCTTTTAATGGTGTTAAAAATACAATTTTGAAAATATGAACATTCCCTTAAGGGTTTGATATCTGAAAATAACAGAATATGTATTCTGTTCTGTTTTTTTATTTTCTAAATTTAAGCTTGTAATTTTCTCTATGGGACACGTTTTTCCTGCACAATAAATCAATCTATTATTAAGCTTTTCAATAAAGTTTTTGTTCTGGCTGCAAGCAAACATTTGCCATGTCCTATTTTCACTGGCCAACTACTTATTTTATGTTACAACATTGTGAGACTGCCCCTGCGTCCTCTAAATGCCTGTTGTTTTCATATAGATGGTAATGTGTCTGCTGTTGTTTTATACATTAAAGGTGAGGCATATCATTCCCTCATGTTTTGTAAGCCTGTCAGAAAGCTTTCCTATTTTCTAGCAGTTGATGGTGCTTGTCTGACTTGTGCTCTTCAGAGAAATAATAAAACATATGATTGATTCAGCATCCTTGTATATGGTTTCTCGCTATCCTCTTTGTGCTGTTTTATTTTTTCTAAGTACATAAATAAGACAACTGTTACCACAAGAGTAAGATGTGTCATGGTTTTGGTAGCCAATAGCCATTGGATCGTTGCCGTGGCAAATCAAAGTTGCCAGGCAACTGGTCAAGTTCAAGAAATAAGCTATTTCCCACAATGTAAAGCTTTTTATAACCAAAAAATATAATGAAAAAGCAGAAACCTAATATTGAAAACTGACATGGTACATGAAAAAAGTTTGCTTGTTGAAGGTCAATTTTAAAGTATGTCAATCCATGCCTCATGTTTTAGTATAGTTTGATTGAATACTGCACAAATGGCACTACATGTATGTTTAACAGTGATGGTTCATGACTATAAATTTGACTATATTTTTTTAATTGTAATAGACTTTGCATTCATATCTCAGCATGAGTTTACCAATTGGCAGAGCGAAACTTTTACAGGGGTTTGGCTCTGCCAGTTGGTCTGTTCTTTGCTTCAAAGGGCTTTTGGGAGATTGACTTTCCATTTAGGTATCACTATTAGTCAAACAACTGGGAAAAATAAAATGCAATTCGGCTACATTTTTAGAGAGGCATTCATTTTTAATTCAAAGCTCATATACACCTGTAACCCTTTTTGATATGACTTTCTGTGATTTGCACACTAAAAATTATCATCATATTCATCATCCTTAGGCGCTAAATCCAGTAATAAATCATCTGCTTTTTTCCTAATTTTAGGTTTAGAAACAATGTACATGTGAGTGAACAGCCTGAGCGTCCAAACCCATGTAGAGCTCCCCTCACTTCTCTCTTTCTGTAACCCCCCCCCCCACACACACACACACAATATAATTCAGTCTAAATTTAAAGGCCAATATCAGAGCACAGGAAATGCATACAATCCCCTATCAACATAAACCAGGTATTTCCCAGCTAATAGAAACAACTAGAAACAATCAATGTCTTGGTCAATCAAACTGATGTCAAAATTAATTGAATGTTTTTGAGTGTATATATAATTTTGACATATACAATTTGACCTCTCCAGGAACCATCACCTTATTGTGGTGGAGAGGTTTGTGTGTCCCTAGGAACCTGAGGGCTGTGTTGTCTGGAGCTTTGTGCTCCTGGTAGGGTCTCCCATGGCAAAGTGGTCTCGGGGGAGGGCCCAGACAAAGAATGGTTTAAAGATCTTATGAAAAAGCGAGGAAGGGATCGAGGGATCCTACCCAGAGGAAGCCCAGGGCCCCCGTCTGGAGCCAGGGCCAGACGGCGGGCTTGTAAGCAAGCGCCTGGTGGCTGAGTTTGACTTGTCACCTCTCTTTCCAGCCCATAGGCCCACCACCTGTGGGAGGAACCAATGTGGTCGGTAGTGCGGGTAAATCGGAAATGTAGGAGGAGGCTTCTGTCCAACGGACTTTCTCCAGCAGAGCTTTTTGTGCATCCTTGTGGAGGCTGGGGGCATTGAACCTAAGTGGACAATGTTCAAAGTTTCCATTGCTGAAGCTGCGGCAGGGATCTGTGGTGTTAGGGTCTTAGGTGTCTCAAGGGGCGGTAACCCACGAACTCCCTGGTGGACACTGGTGGTCAGGAAAGCCGTCCAACTAAAGAAGGAGTCTTTCCAGTTATATCAGAGGACTCCGGAGGCAGCCTAAGGAGTGGCAGACCGGGATGGTGGTTCCCCTCTTCAAAAAGGGGGACCAGAGGGTGTGTGCCAATTACAGGGGTATCACACTTCTCAGCCACCCTGGTAAAGTCTACTCCAAGGTGCTGGAAAGGAGGGTTTGGCCGATAGTCGAACCTCGGATTGAAGAGGAACAATGCGGATTCCGTCCTGGTCGTGGAACAATGGATCAGATCTTCATTCTCGCAAGGATCATGGAGGCAGCCTGGGAGTATGGCCAACCAGTCTACATGTGTTTTGTGGATCTGGAGAAGGCGTATGACCGGGTCCCCCAGGAGACACTTTGGGAGGTGCTGCGGGAGTATGGGGTGAGGGGGTCCCTTCTCAGGGCCCTCCAATCTCTGTATGACCAAAGCGAGAACTGTGTCCAGGTTCTCGGCAGTAAGTTGGACTCGTTCCAGGCGAGGGTTGGCCTGCACTAGCGCTGCGCTTTGTCACCAATCCTGTTTGTAATATTTCTGGACAGAATATCAAGGCGTAGTCGGGGTGGGGAGGGGTTGCAGTTTGATGGGCTCAGGATCTCATCGCTGCTTTTTGCAGATGATGTGGTCCTGATGGCATCATCGGTCTGTGACCTTCAGCACTCACTGGATCGGTTCGCAGCTGAGTGGGATAAGAATTAGCACCTCTAAATCTGAGGCCATGGTTCTCAGCAGGAAACCGATGGAGTGCTTTCTTCGGGTAGGGAGTGAGTCCTTACCCCAAGCAAAGGAGTTTAAATACCTTGGGGTCTTGTTTGCGAGTGAGGGACAATGGAGCGTGAGATTGGTCGGAGAATCGGAGCAGCGGGTGCGGTATTACATTCCATTCATCACACCGTTGTGACGAAAAGGGAGCTAAGCCAGAAGGCAAAGCTTTCGATCTACCGGTCAGTTTTCATTCCTACCCACACCTAAGGTCATGAAGGCTGGGTCATGACCGAAAGAACGAGATCCAAGGTACAAGCGGCCAAAATGGGTTTCCTCAGGAGGGTGGCTGGCGTCTCCCTTAGAGATAGGGTGAGAAGCTCAGTCCTCCGAGAGGAGCTTGGAGTAGAGCTGCTGCTCCTTTGCGTCGAAAGGAGCCAGTTGAGGTGGTTCGAGCATCTAGTTAGGATGCCTCCTTGGCGCCTCCCTAGGGAGGTGTTCCAGGCATGTCCAGCTGGGAGGAGGCCTCGGGGAAGACCCAGGACTAGGTGGAGAGATTATATATACAACCTGGCCTGGGAACGAAAGTTGGAGCTGGTTGATGTGGCTCGGGAAAGGGAAGTTTGGGGTCTCCTGCTGGAGTTGCTGCCCCCGTAACCCGATACTGGATAAGCGGATGAAGATGGATGGATTTTCTCACATCTGTGCTGAGTGTAGTGTATCTCTGTTCTGCTTTACTAGTAATTATGTAAAAATATGATTTTTTTTTTTTTTTTAAACAAGATTTCAGCCTATTTTGACCTGCTTGTATATTTGTGTATGCATGCATTCACATGGGAGTTTTTTATGCCAGACATTCATGTCCATGCACCCTGATGGGTATCTGCCCTCTCTGCGTTTGTTGTATTAGCGTGGGGGGGTTCAGTGAAGTCACAGACAGAAGACAGCTACAAGACTTATCTCTGTTACACAGCTTCTGGCCGAGCCATCCGACTGCTGGTTTATCTGCTCCGACACACACCCTCTCACTGGGGAAGTGTCACTCCGCACCCCCCTCCACCATCTCATTCCTGCTGACTCCTTGCTCACCATCTCCTCTCTCGCCTCACCCCTCTCTGGATGCCACTAGCTTCTAGTCATGGAGCAGACAACAGTCACAGACCAGTAAGTCATTATATATTTTTTTGGTCCCTACCAGCGCACAGTGTTGTTACCACTGAGCACATGGAATTACAGCAAACAGCTCACTTATCTTATTCTGCTTTTTTTTAATGCTGCTGTTTTCTCTTAATCTGTTTCTTCTTTTATGTCTCTAGGATACATGATTATTAATCAGGAACATTTCTTAAATCTATTCTTCTTGCTAAATCTTTACTTGATTTTGCCTTCATTAAAATATGCTGTGATTAAAGTGTTGCTGAAGGCCTCAATCACTTGAAGGCATGAATAAATGCTGTATCAGTGGTAAGCTTGGGATATTAGTGTAATTTTAGTGGCATGCTGCTAAAATGTCATAGGACAGCAGAGTACAAAACATGCTCTCGGAAAATAAAGTTAACCAAATTTCTGCTTACAGGAAAGCAAAAAAGAAGACTCATTTTCTAATTTGAGACTCTTAAAACCTTAGTGCTTTTAATATTATATTTATAATATTAATGTATGTCTGTTACATTCAAGCCATTGCCAAATGAGTTGCTACAAAGCCTTATTAAGACAGATCCACACAACTCTCTCTGTATTCCTCAGTATGGCAATATGTTCAGAAGGTTGTGTCGTCCGGTGACTTTCCCGCGCAGAAACTCAAGTGAAGATAATGACCTCTTCTGAAGAGTCCATAATGTTTTTTTTAATCCTCCGTGTCCTCCTTGGCTACTAGCAACTGCGTGAAGGGGGAAAGGGGTCCGTGCACGGAGGTCTTGTATCATGTGCCAACAGTTTTGTTGTCATTTCTTAGAATTCCTCATGGGGGTGGCAGAAACCATTCACTCTAGCTTTAATATTAAGCTTACAGTTGAGTATCTGTTGGAGGCTTGACAAGCCGTGGTGAACTATTTATCTAAAGACAGATACGTGACAAAATCTAATTTCAGACCCAGGATGTCAGTTACCAAATCCTCAGCATCAGCGTTTCAAGAGGAGGAAGTATGGGGCTTCACCGCAGGAAAAAAAGACGACTTGGGGTCAAACAATGTCCCTGCAGCGACCTACCCCATACTCACACAGCCCGGCCTCGGCATCACCACGACAACCATCACCACCATCACACAGACGGGGGGAGACTGGAGCACTGGCCTGTTTGACATCTGCAGAGACAAGACTACATGTAACATGAAATCACAGGCATAAACTGTATTCTCATAAGCGCAGGGTTCTCACACGGCAATCAGAACTGTATTGTCTCTCTTATCTTTCGTATCATGATTTTACCTCTTAAAAATGAAGAACCAACAAATCATGTATTCTTAGTTTAGCATTGCATCTGACAGAAACATTTAAAAGGGATTTTTGTCTGTCACAAGCAAACGCACATCACTCACCACGCATATTGTGCTTACCCTGTGTTTGCAGGTGTTCTCGGGGCTATGGTGCCGTGCTGTTTGGACCTGAGTTTAGCTCACCAATACGGTGAGTGTCTGTGCATGCCTCTGCTGCCAGGATCCACTTTTGCCTTGCGTGTTGGGATCAGGGAGCGGTATAAGATTCGGGTGAGTGTGTGTTCTCGAGTGCAAAAACATATTTGTCTGTAGCAAGTGAAGATTTGTTGAAAGAAGGTCCTTGGACGCACCAAAAGCTGGACTTTACAAAATGTCTCCGCCAAAACAAATTCACATTAACATTACTAAATTTACTCATAGGTTCACTTTAAGTTAAGCAAGTGAATTTTTTTTTAATGTTTTCATGAACCTCATGGTTTTGCACATGTGCTGCTTCTATATGTCTCTGCATGTATGTGTGTGCCTGTCCGCATGTTTATCTACAGGGAAGTGTATGTGAGGACTGGACCACAGTATGTTGCTGTTACCCTCTGGCTGTATGTCAGATGAAAAGAGAGATGAAGCGGAGGATGAAGACACAGACCTATCATGTGTCCACTGCCCTCGAATGCTCCTGAAAAAACTCAAGACAATAAATGAGGCCTGGCCTTTTAAAGTGAGACTTTTGAGGGTCCAACTGAGATTAATGGTGTACACTCACCTAGGATTATAAGGAACACCATATTAATGCTGTGTTTGACCCCCTTTCGCCTTCAGAACTGCCTTAATTCTACGTGGCATTGATTCAACAAGGTGCTGAAAGCATTCTTTAGAAATGTTGGCCCATATTGATAGGATAGCATCTTGCAGTTGATGGAGATTTGTGGGATGCACATCCAGGGCACAGAGCTCCCGTTCCACCACATCCCAAAGATGCTCTATTGGGTTGAGATCTGGTGACTGTGGGGGCCATTTTAGTACAGTGAACTCATTGTCATGTTCAAGAAACCAATTTGAAATGATTCAAGCTTTGTGACATGGTGCATTATCCTGCTGGAAGTAGCCATCAGAGGATGGGTACATGGTGGCCATAAAGGGATGGACATGGTCAGAAACAATGCTCAGGTAGGCCGTGGCATTTAAACGATGCCCAATTGGCACTAAGGGGCCTAAAGTGTGCCAAGAAAACATCCCCCACACCATTACACCACCACCACCAGCCTGCACAGTGGTAACAAGGCATGATGGATCCATGTTCTCATTCTGTTTACGCCAAATTCTGACTCTACCATCTGAATGTCTCAACAGAAATCAGACTCATCAGACCAGGCAACATTTTTCCAGTCTTCAACTGTTCAATTTTGGTGAGCTCTTGCAAATTGTAGCCTCTTTTTCCTATTTGTAGTGGAGATGAGTGGTACCCGGTGGGGTCTTCTGCTGTTGTAGCCCATCCGCCTCAAGGTTGTGCGTGTTGTGGCTTCACAAATGCTTTGCTGCATACCTCGGTTGTAACAAGTGGTTATTTCAGTCAAAGTTGCTCTTCTATCAGCTTGAATCAGTCGGCCCATTCTCCTCTGACCTCTAGCATCAACAAGGCATTTTCGCCCACAGGACTGCCGCATACTGGATGTTTTTCCCTTTTCACACCATTCTTTGTAAACCCTAGAAATGGTTGTGCGTGAAAATCCCAGTAACTGAGCAGATTGTGAAATACTCAGACCGTCCGTCTGGCACCAACAACCATGCCACGCTCAAAATTGCTTAAATCACCTTTCTTTCCCATTCTGACATTCACTTGGAGTTCAGGAGATTGTCTTGACCAGGACCACACCCCTAAATGCATTGAAGCAACTGCCATGTGATTGGTTGATTAGATAATTGCATTATGAGAAATTGAACAGGTGTTCCTAATAATCCTTTAGGTGAGTGTATGTATAGCACAAAGAATCATTACCATAAGGTTTTAAATGCCCCTGGGGTTGATAATGAATCAAGCCCCTACAACATTTGAAGAAGACTGGACAGAACATTTTTTTAAAAGAATCCGAAAGTCTGAGTCAGTATGAGCTTAAAGCTGCTTCTGGGGTGCCCAGATACCTCATTTGGTAGAGCGGGCGCCCATATATAGGGGTGTCTTCCTTGATGCAGGGGGCCCGATGTTTCACTCTGACCTGCGGCCCATTGTTGCATGTCATTCCCCTTCTCTCTCCCACCTTTCATTTCTTCTGCCTAAAGGCCTAAAAATGCCAAAAAAAGATTCTTAAAAAAAAAAAAAAAAATACTGCCTCTGAGGTTTTGAGATTTCAACTGAAACCTAACCTTTAAATTGCTGTTGGTCTTCTATTTAGAGAGGATATTATGAATAAACTTGGTACAAATATTCTGCTTTTCTTGCAGAGACGAGAACTCATCAGCTACATTTTGAGTTGGGAGAAAAGCAGGTGGCAAGATACGCTTTTTTGGTTTCATTAGCTGTCACTGACGGCACTAAACATCTGGTACAACTATGTCAGAAACTTTCAAAAAACAGCCAACTTTCTTTAATTCTGAATATGTTAACATGCACACAATTCATCATCTTAACCTATAAAGGCAGTACTCCAACTATTGAAAACTGAAGTTTATTTGGCAATTTTATTCAAGATACAGCCATAGTTAAAGTCATTAAACCCAGTTGAACACATAGTGTAATACCTTTTGACTTGTTTTAGGCATATCATTGATGTATTTCTATAAAAACCTCTGCAGCCACAATGTAATAGAGGTAAATGTTTGTTAATGCTACTCAAAAACAATGAAAATTGTGATTTCAAAAGCTGAGCGAAATATAATTCCGAAAACTATATATTCTATATTATATTCAGTGTAGCTGTCAACAGTTCTCAGGGGCAATTTCTTCAACATAATTGGTCCAAATTAAGTGATAAAAAGTGAATTGGGTTTATTTTGTCTCGTATTCCAAAGGTCACCAGACAACACGTTCAGTTTCTATCAGACATGAAGGGAAGATGAAGAATGAGGAAACTTAAAACTTTCTAGACCTTGAGGCACAAATTTATGAAATGGGGACATGACTCAACATTTGGCACAATATCTACAAATCAGACTAATACATCTAATCTCCAGTGTCACATTTCAAACTAAATCCAAGTAAAGCCAGAGAAGCACAGAAAAGCCTTTTCATTTGGTTTTTTTAAGCAAACCTGGATGGTTTTATGGCAGCGTGTGCCACTCTATTTAGTATGCAGAACCACTTACCTGATTACCTAGCAAACAGGCTTCAGCATAGCTCCAATTACAGTCAGTCAGTTCAAGTACAGTTTGATGATAATAAAGCCCATTTCCATATTTCTTATATGCTTTTATCCTATCCTGTTCCTTAGTTCACCTCAGGCATCCAATCATTTTATTAATCCAGTCCTGATTGCTGTGGTTCCCTGAACCCCAAATGCCAACCAGCGAGAACGGATGTGGAAAATGTTATTTCTGCACAAAGCAGATGGGTCCTCAAAGGGCAACTATGTAATTTGTTAACTCTTACTGATGTGGTCCCCTACCTGGCAGCTGCTTCAGATGAAATGGGGAAAGAGAGAAAATGTGTTTGTCGAGAGATGTGAATATACAACATAATCGTATTTTACATACTGTACCCTACATTGCACATTCATCTTTTTCATGAAAGTACATATATTAAAAACAATTATGTATTTTCTTGCAGAAGATAAATTGCATTGCGATTTTTCACAAGTGTACATCTCATATCTGATTATTTTGTTGTTGGTTTTCAATATAGTAGTCCTGAACCAACAGCGTTACTCAATTAAAGACGGATGAAGTGTCAGAATGATAGAACAAAGCCTCTTATGCAATGTTGATTCACTCTCCGTAATAACAAATTATTTCAGATTATAGTCTTTGCACCATACAAGCGAATGCAGCGGTGTGCGTTCTATTTATGTCTATAATCTTTCATTATGGGGGATTTCACCTAGCAGTTAATGTCCCACTGTGGACATTTTGGATTCACACTCTACACAGAGGACAAACAATAGCCCCTGCTGTGTACCTATGCACATGAAAAAAAAACAGAAAACATTTAGCATTTCATAAATTCCAAGCTAAAAATCATGGGGAAAATAATGTGTTTTTGTGTGTATTTTTGTAGACTAACATATAGCATACTGGCACAGATCAGTAAAACTATCCAGTATAAGCTACAACAGCACGAGATCATAACGTTATGTTGCTTTATATTCAGGCATTACTTGCGTGTTGAAGTAAAAATAATTTAATAAGTTTTATGACAGATGTGACATACTGCAAGTTCCAGATGGCAACAGCGGTAATAGGGTCAGTGATATCTTACTTATGGCTACATTAGGCTCCCGTGTTTCCTAAGCAGCCCTGGACGGATTCATCTTGCTGCAGCTCTACTGCTCTCTGCCTACTGAGGGTTGTTAGTGAGCAGGATCTGCCTCGAGCAGAGCTGCCTTCAGGCACCGTGGTGACATCTTTCCCTCCCTGTGCGATGACCAAATGTTATTGCTTCATCATAGCTTTAAATTTGGTTGGTAAATTGAAAATCTATTTACTTTAAATGTCCTACATGCTCTTTTAAACTTTGTATCTTTTTTAATACAGACCTGTTTTTATTTTTATTTTTTTAACCGCTCCCAAAGTAGTGGCTGCCATTACAAGGGACATTTAACTATTCTCCCAAGCCCCCATAAATGTATGTTTCTCCATGCCTAAGCAATACATAATGCATGTCTTATGGCCATTGTCTACTTTTAAAGGGTCAGTTCATAAAACATTTTAATTTGGGGTGAACTGACCCTTTAAATGACTATGGTGTAGGATTCACTGTTGTCTCATGGAACAAAACCTAAAATGTGAAATAAATGAATGAGTGAACACTTGTATGTAAACCCCAATCCCATTTACACGTTACTGTATCACCACACACTTACACAGCCTGGCCTTACGTCATCTCAACCAGATACACCTCCACGCCTGAACCATTAGAGGGCAGTGTTGCCCCAGAGCCGGAACTATGTGTTCTGTTTTCTACTCCAACTGCGGCTCAGTCTTAAGTGCTGATCTGGGGTCAGTGTTGGGATTTCCACAGCAGTAGTAGAGGTCAAGATTTGGAACAGTGAAGCCCATCCTAATTCAGCTGTTGGACAGGGACCATAAAACAACTCTGCTGATTTTCTTTCCTGCTGTTTCAGCATGAAGACCAATATCCCCCACAGATGCATCAGGTGTAGAGTACAGGCTGTTATCGACAACAGCCCCTGAGGGAGCTGTGTTTATGTGGGTGTGGAAATGTGTGTGCGATATATGCAGATGTATCAAGAAAGGCTCTTCCCGTGATTGTGCTCATTGCAAACTGTTACTGGTACAGAGAAACCAGCAGTAAACAGATAAAATACAAAACATAGCACAGGGTGAAAATAGATCTTACCCTCCCGGGGCACACGTGACTGAACAACAACCAGATGAAGGTGGAGTGTTTGGGCTTTTTTCAAACTGCACACTGACATTTCTGAAATGTTTTTTTTATGCATTTCACTTTTCTCTCTTCCTTCCCTTCTCCTTCATCTCTACCTCCTGCATGTATTTTCCTCTCCATCGTCTTTTCATTCTTGCCTTTCCTCCACACCCACCTCCCCACCACTAACCCTCCCTTCCTTATCCCCTAACCTTGCCTTATTTATTTCTCTTCTTCTTGACTCTTGCTAATGTGTGTGCCTTTGTGGAAGAAAAGGGAGGAGAGAGGCGAGGTGTGGAGAGACTTGCTATGCTGGTGCAGTCCTCCCCCAGGTGATACTTCTATCCAGGACAACAAGCACCACCTGGGGTTTACGTAACACACACTTCCTCGCACTCTCTCTTCACATCGCTTTCTCTCTAATACTCTTTTTGTGTCTTTGTTGCCCTCCCTATGTCTCTGTCTATTTTCCATTCTGTCTTTCTCTCACACACATCCTCATCATCATAGAGGAGGGAGGTGGGGGGCATTGAGCTGCTTGTTAGCCTGCAGCTAGAAGCCTTGGCAGTTTGTATGGGAGTCTCTGCGCTTTGAGCAAAGTTGTCTTGTTTTGAGTTGTGTGTTTGTGTGTGATGATGGAAGCTTGGAATTAGTTGGCACCGCTCCACTCCTCAGACTAAGCATGTGGTTTTATAGATTTTTCTTCCCGAAGACAGACAGGAGGAGGATTTCATTGTAGGAATGATTAGACTTCAAAAACCACTGTCATACACAAGGATTATAATACTAGAGATTTGACTGCTTTTGTAGATTTTGTTTCTCGGCAGGACTGTATTCCTCTCTGCTAAAGAATTTATCCTCAAATTCCTTTAATGACAAGAAAAGGGAGGATCATTTATTCCACTTGATAAGCTGTGTGTCCTTTGAGGTCATTAAAACGTGACAGTTGCCAGAACTAGAAAACATGGCAGATGGCTTTCTTTTCCTCAAGCATTAATTAAAATAAACAAATATTGGCAATGTTTACAGTTTTGTCGTAGCTTATATACTGATTTATGTGGTTGTATTTTAGAAACATGAATGTTCTGCAAACATTAAACCAGTTGATTATGAATTCAATAACAACAATACATCACTCTATGTAGAAACACCAAATTTGGCTCCAAAGTTCAATCAGAGGTGTCAAATCCAAAGGAGTTCTGATGTGACCACATTTACAAGTGAGTTGAAGCATTATGAGAAAAGAAATAGATGTCAAATTATTTATTAGGTTTCTTGGAAAAAAAACCCATCTCTTTAGTGTGTAAAGAGCGCAGTCTCAAACTATTGAACACATTCAGAAAAACAAATTTACAAGAAACTAACTGCTAAAAAAATACTCAGTTTCTCTAACTGGTGCTTAAGGAAATTGGAACATATATAAAATAATAAATAAAAATAAAAATACAGACAGCAAGTCAATCCAGGGCCTTCTAGCACAACTGTGACTATTAAAAACCTCTGTAAAAAACAAAACAGAAATGCTTCTCTGTTGAAATGAATGTCACTCATTCTTGTTAATGCCCCAACATTTTTATCTATTTATTTTTTGCCCTCACAATACTCACAGTTGCAAGATGGTTAACCTAACCCTAACCCACAATTTCTTTGAGCCCCTGTGGAGTTCCAATGCAAAAACCCAAATGCTCATACCACCACTGACTTTTAAATTTTCCTCTTGCAAAATCATGCATATTTTGATGTGAGCATAGATTATGAAAGGATGGGTCTTTATTGCTCCTTGCAGGCATGGAGGACCATATTGCATGATGTCAGTACAAAGCACTAGCCCTAAACAACCAGCAAAAAACCTGAGGGGATAAACACTCCCTTTGAAGGTGTCATGATGGCTTCTTTCTTGTAACAACTTCAAAGTCAATGTTTAGGCCAAAAGGACTTTTGGGCATTTCACTGTGCAATGAGAAATTTTAATAACAGTCCCTTCACACAGAGTTTTGCTAATAGGGCCCCTTGACCTTGACCTTGTTCAAGGGGCCAATCCATCCATCCAAGGCATGCAAACCATGAGCAATAAAAAACGGAACTGTGATCTGATGAGTCATCTGTTTCCCACTTGACACATCTTCAGCACACTGTCAGCCAGCTGTGATAGACTGACTGTTCTGCATAATGGCTAAAGAACTTTAAACCATTGTTGGGAACCAGGTAGATGTTTGCATACTCTTAGCTGACAATATTCTCACACAAAAATTCAAGATTGATGTTGGTTGTCGTTCATGCCTCCCAGGTCAATAGATGTAAACTATATTTCTTCCTCCTTCAGTCCTCAAATACCAAAGCTTTTTTGCCCTATGAAAATAGTTAGTCCCACACACAGATGAGGAGTTGTATGACATACTGTGAATCCAAGTGGACTGAAGTTCCCCTTGAGGCAAATGCAGGCCCAATTCCTTTTGATCCATTTTGTCTCATACTCATCTTTTATTAAAGAATAGTTAATTTTGGGAAAGAAGTGTAACAGAGAGCTAGAGTTCCTTGGCAAACAGTGGGAGTGACTTCCTGGAGTCTGTCTGTGAAGCATCAGCTTCTCATTTTACAATTCTGTTTGGTTTTAAGTAAGTCTTTATGCTAAGCTAAGCTTATCACTTCCTGGCTCACTCTCCATTTTTAACACAGTGTACCCTCGAAAAAAGAATATCCAAAATTTCTCAACATTTCTGCTTGTTTTGTACATTTTGTCTACTTTTTGAGCATCCTAATTTCATTGCACATTATACATAATTTATGAACGTAACGTACAGTGTAAAGGCAAAACACTATTTTCAAAGAACCTTTTTGTTTCTATCAGAATGAAGTTAATATAAAAGAATGCTGCAGTTTTTGCAAATGACATAATTATTTCCACATTTGATGTATTTTTCACATTTGCATAGGAAACAGAACACAGAACACCCCTTACCTAAAAAAAAAAGATCTAATATGACTCAAAATATTTTGTTTCTCACTCAGGGTGCTAGAAACTGTCACTGCAGATAATACCTAATGTTTACCCAAGAGATTTACTTCTCATTATCCTCTCTATTTTCTGCTAACCGGTGGGACATAGCAAGGTAGATGGCATGCAGCTGTGACAGAATGATGCTTCACTGTAAGCTCTGGGACTTGTATCCTGTAGTATATCTGTACAGTCAGTGGGCAACAGTGCAAGACTGCTTGATCTTGGTCAAAATATAATAATCTATTTTATATTTGTACTTTTTGTCTGGCTTCATGTCGGCCTACCTGTCAGTTTCACACTCTTCTTATTTATGCTATGCTACATGTTTCTGTACCTTTGGTTTTGCATGGTGATCAAAAATGGTAATATTTAGTCCACATTCTCCATTAGTCACATCTTGATGTAGTTTAAGTCAATAATTTTATTCCTGCCCATCATTTTAGGACACTCCTAAAGGTGTTGGCCTGTACAATATATATATATATATATATATATATATATATATATATATATATAGTACAGGCCAAAAGTTTGGAACCCCCTTCTCATTCAATACGTTTTCTTTATTTTCATGACGATTTACATTGTAGATTATCACTGAAGGCATCAAAACTATGAATGAACACATATGGAATTATGTAAAAAGTAAACTGAAAACATGTCTTATATTCTAGTTCCTTCAAAGTAACCACCCTTTGCTTTTTTTAAAGCCCCGCAAACCCTTGGTGTTCTCTCAATGAGCTTCATGAGATAGTCACCTGAAATGGTTTTCACTTCACCGGTGTGCCTTGTCAGGGTTAATTAGTGGAATTTCCTGCCTTATTAATGGAGTTGGGACCATCAGTTGTGTTGTGCAGAAGTCACGTTGATACACAGCCAACAGCCCTATTGGACAACTGTTAGAATTCATATTATGGCAAGAACCAATCAGCTAAGTAAAAAGAAACAAGTGGCCATCATTACTTTAAGAAATGGGCGGTTCATGGTCAAATAGCAGCTAGGAAACCACTTCTAAGAAGAGGCAACAAGCAGAAGAGATTTGTTTGGGCCAAGAAACACAATCTATGCTTTGGTCTGATGAGTCCAAGTTTGAGATCTTTGGTTCCAACCGCAGTGTCGACGGAGAAAAGGTGTCTGGATGGATTCTACATGCCTGGTTCCCACCTTGAAGCATGGAGGAGGAGGTGTGATGGTGTGGGGGTGCTTTGATTGGTGACAATGTTGGGGATTTATTCCAAATTGAAGGCATACTGAACCAGCATGGCTACCACAGCATCCTGCAGCAACATGCCATCCCATCCAGTTTGCGTTTAGTTGGAACATCATTTATTTTTCAACATGACAGGCTGTGTAAGGGCTATTTGACCAAGAAGGAGAGTGATGGAATGCTGCGCCTCAACAGTACCTGAACCCAATCGAGATGGTTTGGGGAGAGCTGGACCACAGAGTGAAGGCAAAAGGGCCAACAAGTGCTGAACATCTCTGGGAACTCCTTCAAGACTGTTGGGAAACCATTTCAGGAGACTACCTCTTGAAGCTCTTCCAGAGAATGCCAAGGTTGTGCAAAGCAGTAATCAGAGCAAAGGGTGGCTACTTGGAAGAAACTAGAATATAAGACATGTTTTCATTTATTTCACACTTTTTTGTTAAGCACATAATTCCATATGTGTTCATTCATAATGTTGATGCCTTCAGTGATAATCTATAATGTAAATAGTCATGAAAATAAAGAAAACGCATTGAATGAGAAGGTGGTTCCAAACTTTTGGCCTGTAGTGTGTGTGTGTGTGTCCCATGGCTGACATGAAGGGTTGCTGCAGGCTGGAATATGTTGCATAGTTCTTTTATCTCTACGACACACGCACTTCACAGTCCTGCCATTGATGTAGGTGTTCTTTTATCTGGCACACAAAAGTGTGTGTGTGTGTGTGTGCGTGATTACTACATGTCAAAAGTATGCAGTGCTTTAGTAAGTGTGTGAAAATGTGTAGGTGTGCGTTGTGATTGCAGTTGCAATGTTGCAGAGAGGAAAATAGAGTCAGTGTGAGTATGACTGATCAGTCAGACATTCAGTCAGTCTGAATGACTGAGAAAGTCTTCTCCATCCTCTATCCTTCTCCTCCCTTGTTCCATCCGTCCTCCCGTTCCTTATTTCCCCCCATACTAGAAATGTGGAGCACCTTCAGATGTGGTCCAGAGACATTTGTCATCTTAACTTCAAACATATCAGCTGCAGAATACAAATGATTAAACTATTAAAGCTAGTCAGCAAACTGACTAAACGTATCTATCAAAGAAAGCCTATTCATATCCAAAATATGCGGGAGCATTTTATTTTATATTCTAATATTAGGTCACGCTCTTTAATAATTTCAAATAGGCCCTTATGTGTGATTCTTTCCACAATTTCAGTGTGAACAGCCAATAAGAAATAGTTCAGCATTTTGGGAAATATTCACTGTCTTGCTGAGAGTTATGCTTCGCTCATGCCTGTGGGGGTGATTAACCTAGCTTAGCATAAAGACTGGAAGGTGAAAGAAGTAGCAGGGCTTGCTCTGTCCATAGTTCAAAAATACACCTACTGGCTAGTTTGTATAATCCATACACAATCAGAAATATAACAATGACAATTCTTTGGTTTAGATCTGAAACTATTTCCTGATGAACAGTGTATGCACACCCAGCACTTCTCACATCATGGTGTTGACAAAACGGCAGAGACAACGCTAATTACACTAAAATATTATGCTAATAGTCTGTCTCTTTCATCTAAGAAATAGTTAGAAATTTTGGGAAATACTGTTTATTCACTTTCTGGTAGTTAGATGAGAACATCTCATATTTGTCAATTAAATTTGAAGCACTCACCTCTGAAGCACACTAATTAACATGTTACATCTAAATTTAAGCTTGTTTTCAGTAAATGTGTAAAAAATAAACTACTAAATGTAAAATGATCCTCCTTAAAAAACTTTAATATTGAACTCCCAAATCTCTCTATGTTAATACAAATTTAAGAAATATCCTGGCAACCAGTGGAGTTATGTCACACTTTTACAGCATTTTTTCTTTTAACTTTTACTTTACTTTTAGATTTTACATTTGGGGGTTTCAGATTTTTTTTTTTAATGCTTGTGGCTCACACTTGTCTGTGTATTTGGGTCATCATTGTTAGCTGGCACATGACTTTATTTCAAGACAAATTTAAAGATCTAATTACACATGGCATGTATTGCAAAGTGAATGAGGGGAAGTGGAACTAGATAATGGCTATGTTTACATGCACATAGTAATCCAATTATGGTCAATAATCATAAGGCATTACTCTAATTAGGATGTGTCGTTCCATTTCATTAGTCTTGTTTCCATGCTACAGACTGTGCTTAATGGCTTAGGATACGTCCTGCACATAATGTTAAAATGTCACGGTCGCTCTCTGTTTCTTCCATGATGCCGGAGTGGTATAACCATGTGGCTACATTCAAAAAGATTGAGCTGTTCCTTTAAGCAGTAGCTTCAACATAGTGGGACATGTAAAAAGATGTCTTTTTAGTGAAAGGCCATCACTTGTTCAATGGCACATAGCACCATTGGAAGAACACAGTGTTTGTAAACTGTAAACTGCCCTATAGTGAACAGATTATTATAACATTGTTTTGCATTATATTCTAAATTATTATTTGTTTAATGTACTCTTTATTTATTAACTAATTTAAATACATTCTGAGAATGCTTGTTCATTTTCAAGCACCAGATTAAATCATAGCTTTATATTTGCTCATGTGGAATTTCTTAATCACATATTAACACAGTGATGTAACCAGATTCACTGCTTCTTTAAAGATTTAAGAACTGCCATGAGATCAAGCTACAGGCTTCCTGTTCTGTGTTTTTTAGAATAAGGTCCCTTTTTATTTCTCAATGCCGGTTTGGAGGACCAATATTGGCAGTATTAAGCACTAGTCATAAACATTCAACAGAAAACCTGAAGGGATAAACACTCCCTTAAAGGTGTCATAATGGCTTCTTGCTTGTAGCAACTTCAAAGGGAATGTTTAGGTCATTCCTTCAGTTTGCTAGAAGGTGTTTTTGACATGTCACTGTGCAATATGAAATGTTAATAACAGTCACTGTACACAGAATATCCTGCTTATAGTGGCCCCTGACCCCTTGGGCCTCTTATCTGTGCATAGTAAGCCTGTTCCATGGATGTGAACGGTAGAAACCTGAACCCAATGAGTAATGAAAAACAGTTAATGTCTTCTGAGGAGTCATTTCCCACTCAAGACATCTTTAGCATACTGTCTGCCAGCTGTGATGTATCTGATAGTTCTGCATAATTGGTAAATAACTTCTTTCCTCTATTAAGGCTCTGACACACCAACCCGATGGCCGACCGTCGCCAGAAAAGGATTATTTGGCTTCCGTCAGTCCAAAAAGTGCCTCAGAACATATGGAAGTGACGGTGACTTCAGCGTACGTCCTGTGCGTGCGCAAAACATATTACGTCTCCATAACAGCAGGCGACGCTAATCTATATTGTCACCCAGTGAAAAGCAGAAATGACGAAGACATCACATGGGTCTGGCTTCTTCCGAATTTCAAAGCTGACCATAATGGCGGCTCATTCCGAATACAATCTTGTATTTTTCGAAAAAAGTTCACCGAAACGTGTTTCTGAAAACATTTTAAATGAGAAATAGGCCATAGATTTGCTTAACCTGTCTGTTTTTTAGATCAACAAAGGTCAGTTTGAAAGATTTTTCTCAGATTTTGAGATCCCGCTCATCATTTCCAGGTTGGCACTCCACCAATCAGATTGGTCATTGAATCCAACTGCCAGCCCACCAATTCAACATGTCCAATGGTTGACGACGGGATGGATCACACCGAACAGACTCGAGTCACCAGCCTCGCCAGACTGTCCAATGGCCGATAATCGTGTTGGTGTATCTGCGCCTTTATGTTCACCCTCAGTGTTGACAGTCAATGTTCATGTGGACCATTCAACCATTGCTTTTATTTGCTGATTTGGGTTTTTCCACTCCCATATTTACAGGGAGTGAGAAAACCAGCTTTTCAAGGATTTTCTAAGACTTACCATTAGATCAAGCTGGCTGCCGGCTGCCTTTCTGTGTTTTTCAGAATAAGGTCCCTGTTTGTTGATTTGAATATCCTCTTAGACTATAACTGGAACATTAGTCAATGTCAAAAACATACCAATGCATGTTTACACACACACACACACACACACACACACACACACACACACACACACACACACACACACATACAAAGAAGAAAATGTGCATGGTGTCAAATGCACTAGATTTCAATTGAATAAACAATCAAAACAGGAAGTAGCTCTATTATGCTCCTTAATGACAGACAGACAGGCAGAATAATGCACAGAATTACATTTGAACAGAAGGCCTCAAACCAAGGAAGTTGTGATTTAATTACATTACACCTGCCTACTGGCTCAAGCTAAAAACATTCAACTGCTCATCTATGTGGGGTTGAGTTTTCTTCTCACCACCTACATGCATTCATAAGCTGATTAATCCTTGAAAATCATAGCAAGTGTGGGAGTGTGTGTGTGTGTGTGTGTGTGAGAGAGAGCGAGTTATATACAGGAGGAGAGAGAGTTGAAAGATGAAAGCTGGTTTCCATCACTCAGCATGATAGCAGGATAGTAGCCCCCACCAGTAAATGGATTATAGTACCTTATCACAGACCTCTCAATGAGTGTGTGTGTGCTTTTCACAGTTGTCACTTAGAGATATGACCAGAGAATTATTCAGGTTGGAGGGATACTGCTCTTGTTCACCTGTCCAACCCACGTGCCTCAAAATGATCACACATATACTGTACAGCTATCCTCACCTAGCCTGGATGCCAGCCAAATTTAGCCCCGCTCACAACATTCGAGGTTGGAAAGTTTGTATTCTGACTAAAATCTGAGTTTGACGTATGACGTCAGGCTAATCCTCACCCAGAAAACAATCGTATGGGTCAATTATGGAAGCAGCTTATAACAACCGCCAATTAGGATTTGTTAAGGACCTCCGCCCCTGTCTCGATGCTCAGGACCTGCCTCTGCACCAGTTTGTAGTATACAGTGGAAAACGAGAAAAGTGAGGTGACAAAGTATAAGAGCACCGAATTCACTCAGCAGAATGGGATTTGTATGCCGTGTGAAACCAAAAGTCTGTCATTTTGAAGTTAGAGTTTTAGCCTGTGACGCAATGACATCACATTACATCCTTGTGTAAGTAGTTTTGACTCATTTTAAGCCAATGTCTGGAGTTTTACTACTAACTAACAGAACTACGTTTCTTGTGTTGCCTAAACTTAAATAGTCCAGTTAAACAATGTTTAGCATTGTGTTTTAAACTGTGCCTGTTACATAACACGTAACAGAATTGAGGATCCAAACACAGAGATGAGGCAGGAAGGCAGGAGAGAGTTTGTAACTAAGATTTATTAACAAAAGGAGTCCAACCAGCACTGGGATAAAAAACAAAAACAAAACAAACAACACAAGGGAAAAAACCCCAAATCTCAAAAAAGTCAACTGTCAATAGCTTGACATTTACATACATAATCACTGTGTCAGTATTATTGTATGCACTTTCTTTCTTTGGTAAATTAGAGTGTTAAGAGATTGGCGGGTCAGCACGGATGGCGGTGTCTGACTCCTTGTTAGCCACTGATGCAGCACACCTGGGGGATGCCAAGAGAGAAGCAATGGAGATGTGCTATGCAAAGATGATTCTGCATTGGTGAATTCTTTGATTTGTTGTTTTGAAGTGTGTCACATTGGGAGAAGAGCAGGCTGTTGTGGTCTTGGGAGTGACAATATGTTGCTGTAGCATGCTGCTATATATTAATTTGCACTAAACACAAAGTACTGTAGGCTGATGCTGATGCTGTCATTAGTTCTGCAGGTATTTAGTCACAAATTTAAGTACTGAACAAACTAAAATGTTGACCAGGTGAAAAGTGAAGAGATGATGAAAGTGATTATAATCAGGGCTTTGAACCGATTTTTTTTCCCAATCGGTTCGTTCCGAACAGAAACGGAATTATAACGTTTCCGGTTATGAGTTCCACCAATAAATTGACGTTCCCGAACCGGTTAGAACAAAAAAATACTGTTCCCGGAACGGTTAATTTAGTTCCTGTCAGCTGTTTAATGCTATAGAATTATGTCACATCTTTCTCATCCAGCTTAAACCAAATGTAATAATATTACAACCATTATTAAATAATAATTATATTATTAATAATAATAATAATTAAAAAGGCCTACAATTATTTCAAATGTGTAGTTTATTGTTAAAACAACAAATTCCAACCTGGCATTTTTAAACAAACAACAAAAAACAAAGATTTGTGACTGACATTAGGCCTAACGAGAGTAGGCTAAATCGCCTATAGGCTAAATTGCCACGATGCAAAAAATATGCCTAACAGCCAATAATAAATAAAAATAAAAGAAATCATGCAGTCACAAAAGCAGATTACTCCCCATATCTGACGTTTACCAAGTGCAAATGGGTCAGCCTACATTCCAAATTGTTTATTCAGGCGGATGAAAAGAATATCCTCCAGAATTTTATCATTCAGGGACGACCTAAGCGGAGACAGAATAAACTTCAAAGATGAAAATGCGCTCCACGCTGACTTGGGTCACGGGGAGGGCTATGACGGACATTGCGAGTTTGTGCATATCTGCATTTGAAGCGGCCATGGACGCCCAATAACGAAGAACATTCTCGGTGCGCTTTAAACGCGTTTCTCTGCAATAGGCGTCTAACAACGATGCAATGGGAACTCGGCCCTTTTGTATGACAGTGGTTTGTCTTTCTTTAGCCACCAGCAGCTTCTCAATTTCATCATCTTCAGATGAAGATGATGAACGCTCAGCTACGCTGTCTGTGTTGGGGCGGCGGACAGGTTTTGGATCATGTCCCAAGTGCGGCACAGGTGTAATTTCGCCATGTCAGCCTGATTATCTGTCAAAAATAGCCTATACCTAGGGTCAACAAATAAAGCGGCCACAAATGCGTCATTTTCAAACAATGTATGTTGACGTGATTTCATGCACTGGACCAGTCGTTTGGCAAAGGGGCTGTCAATTTTGTCGGTATCTAACACACACTTCAGCCACTGGCCGTAAAAGTCACCTGCGGTAAGCTGTTCTGATTGGATGCATTTGGTTGTAATTTTTGCAGGTTTCAACACATTGACTATATTTGAAATGGCCTGCCACTGGGGTTCACTTAAATGCAGATCATTAACGGTAGGCGACATGTCATCACAAAACGATCTGAGCTCGCAAAGTCGTTCGAGCATGTCGTGTGTGGAATGCCAGCGCGTGGGGCAGTCAACTATGGCCCTCCTGTGGCCCATTCTTTTAATAACGGCCACAACATTTGGAGTGCGCAACTTTTTAGCAACACGGCGTGCTTTACCAATGACGTTAGACACCCCCTTCTCTTTCAATGCATCATCTACTGCTAGTTGTAAAGTGTGTGCTGAACAACGCACACTGCGCAAGATCTGCCCCTGAACAACAGAATCAATTTCAACATCAGGTTCTCTTCCCGTGTCGTCAGCTTCTGTGTCTCCATCAGTGTCCTCCTCATCATCATTGCCTGTCGCTTGCAGGTCGGACAATAGTTGCACTGCTCTTTGCATGTTGGCACCGTTGTCCGCAGTGATCGAGTACACCTGCTTCAGACTGATTTTATACTCTTCCAACACCTCCTGTACCACAGAAGATATATAGGAGGCCGTATGTCTTTCGCACAGTTCTCGAACAGCCAACGTCCGTAACACAATGTTTTCTCCTTCTGCATATTGCACATTAATCCCCAAAACAGAGCGATCCCTGCAAGTGGCACTGTCGATTTTCAGCAGGATAAGCCTGCCACTAAGCTCGTCTATCAGTTTTCTCCTTTCGCTGTCAGCGAGTGTTGTGACCCTCTCACGAATGTTGGCTGAATTAATTGCGAAACCATTTCCAATTGCTTGTTGTAGTGGGTCAATTATTTTTCTAAAGCCAGTGTCTTCCATTATGGAAAATGGTCTGCCGTTCACTGTGACCAGCTCCAAACACGCATCTACGAGGGCCTCCGATGTAATGGGTACATGGAGCAATTTTGGCTTCTTCACAGTAACCTCATCTAAAGTTCTTTGACTTGTGCCAGGTCTTTTTTGTGTGGTAGCAGTAGAATTCGAAGACTTATTGAACAGGTCCGGGTGACGCCTTTGGATATGCCTCTGCAAGTTCCCCCATGGTTGCCCGCTATTTCGGCTCCACATCCCTCAACTTTGCACTTCGATTTGTTTGTTGCTGGGTCAAAGGAAAAATGTTGGCGATTTGGATTCTCTGTATGTCTTCCCATCTACACAAACAGAAAAGGTGCCACAAATGAGAAAGATAATCTGTTTAGTGTGTTACCAAGAATAGCTAGCTATCTGTGCATTAGGCAAACAGAGGTGTTGGCGCCATTTAGCCAAAAGTTTGCTAGTCCATCATTAACGTGGATTCGACAAATATAGCTATTGATATTGTGTTTGGAATGAACGTTTTAATTAACGATGGGTCGTAATTTACCTCTTATTTAAGATGTGGAGTGGAGACACTGCTCTCTCTAGCCTGGGTGTTACGCTCTCTCTCCATTCAGTCAGACTCAGCGAATGTCTATGTGATGTCACACAGGAAGTGAACCTCAGCCGTCATGGTAACGTACTCAGGAAAATAAAATTATTTTTTTTTAGTTAATTAGGCAACGGAAACTTTGAGGAACGAAATAAAACCGGTATTAACCGGTTACCATTATTTTTAAATAAGTGTTCCTGTTCCAGAACATAAAAAATAATAACGTTTCCGGTTTCGTTTCTGTTCCCTGTAAAATACAAAAAGTTTCCGGTTTTCGTTTTCGTTCCTTGAACCGGTTCAAAGCCCTGATTATAATTATTCTTAACAAGGTAATGTATGCAAGTAGTGGATTTCACTGCAATCCATCCAATTGTTGTTGAGACATTTCACTCAAATACACAAATATTAACCTAGTGGGGGCAATAGAGGAAAAAACAGGGGATCACCATAGTCATTAGGAAGTTGAACCCCTGGGGACCCTGAATGTCTGTACACACACTACCGGTCAAAAGTTTGGGGTCACTTACGAATTTCCATACCACTGGCTGATCTTTAATGCAATAGCTACATTGCCCATAAACAGCAACCAGTCATCCAATGATCCAAAGGCACATTCTGTTTACTAATCTGATATCATTTTAAAAAACTTACTGAGAAAACATTAGAGAACCCTTTTGCAATTATGTAAGCACATAATGTCATCTGAAAACTGCTGCCCTGGTTAAAAAAACAATGCAACTGATCTGAGCTGGTATTCTGTCTACAATGGAGTGTAATGGAAATTTCTAAGTGACCCCAAACTTTTGACTTAACTTTTGTGTAATTCCATGTTAAACCATCCAATACTTTCACCAAAATCTCTGGAGAGCAATCTCTGGAAGGATGGTCATAAAAACTTATCAAAATAGTATCATGGAATTCATTCCCTGGGATAAAGTTCTATTTGAGTCAGGTTTCCAAGACCTTTAATAAAGCTCAGTAGTGCCTTTCAGAATCCTAGGACCATAACCTGGATTATCTTACATTTTAATGTGAAGTGAGTGATGAACTAGATGTCCTTTCTTCTGTTAGTTTTAAGTGACCTACTTGCAAATTGGGAGCTATATATAGTCACTATTTGTTTTTTTGTGCATGATGTACATGCTGTGGTTGTGTTTAAGAACAAATATGAACACAAAACATTAAACTTCAGAATTTGGACTGTCTCCCTATGATGGCAAACATTCTAGAAGAGATCTGACTTGATGATCATGATTTGACTCACCTCACCATTACAAAAACACTAAAAGAATTCTAGATAATGTTTAACTACTGAGGCCCTGATATCCCAGTGTGAGACGTCTAATCAAAACATAGTCTCCAGAGTGTGAACAAGTGTGGGAGACTATAAATAAACCAGAACCAAACTGCCTGTCTTTCTTCACACACACAGCCCAGGCTGGGATCGCGCGAGCGTGTCCAATCTAGAGTGCCTAGGCGATGCAAACATCTTTTGAGGATGACATGTCAGTCAAACGAACAGGAAAACAATGTAGAGCGATGAGGCATGGAGGAGACTGACTGGTTCAAGTGTCATTCAGCACACAGAGGACACAAACATATCCAAGACACAGATGCACGCAGTTGGAAATGTGTATATCTGCACCAACAAATGCATTTCTGTGGTCTGCAAAACCACATGCAGCAAAATGGACACATATTTAATTAAATAACTGTACCCAACTCATCCATGTGTGCCATAATATTCAGTCGTGCAAATAGTGAAAGGAATGCTGAAAAGGATAGCCTCTGGAAGGACACAAAATCTGAAGGAGATGGAGAAGAGAGAGTGGGAAAAGGCACAGGGCCAAGTAAAGAGACAAATAGAAGGAACTCTCTTCAAGAGAGAGAGAAATTGACTGTGAGAGAATGTTGCCACAATGAGAGAGAGGGAGTGAGGTACACAGTGGCAACAGGGATTGAATTACAAGGTTTTGTTTTTCTGCGGGAGCAGTACTTGTGCTATTTCAGCATGGACTGAAAGCTCTCATGGTAACATAAAAAAGTAAATGACAGGCTCCATCTCATAGCCAACACCTAGATCAGTCATCCTTTCATTAGTACAGCTAAGAGAGGTGCAAGGATATGGGAGAGAGAGTAAGTAAAGGACAGGAAAGCACAGAGGAGCCCAAAAGAATTGACAGGAAGAAAGACTGACAAAAAAACCAAGACAGAAACAGATAGAAACAAAGACAGACACATATTTATGTAAAAGAGATATGAGAGGGGAAAGGAAGATGAAGCCCCCAACGTGCTCTACATCCTCTTCTAAGAGTTTCATTGATAATCAAAAAGGGGAGAAAAAAAGTTTCTGTGTCAAAGTAGATTTCTGGTGGAACAATGTGTAAAAGGGAATGAGCAGCTGAGGATAAGAAAGAAAGAGGAGAACCCAGAGAAACAGAGACTCTGGTGTGAAATTAAATGCAGGAAAAACAACCATAGTGTATGGAGCTCCTCAGATCTTACACATGACATCCAGGAAGGTATGAACAATAGGATATTAGGGTATTTAAATTATTCATTAACATGTTTATTTATTCTCCCCCCAAGTCATAACAACAGTATCTCTACTAAATGGACCTTGTGGTCAGATTAGTTTTCTATTATTTGAGAAGATACAAACTTTTATGTTTATCTGATTGGTCTCTGGGTCATGCTTTTGGGTCCATCCTGCATTCACTGAGACATTACATGGATAGAATGTAACACATATTAAATTACTACATTCATACTAAAAAGACTATAACATTAGAAGATACTCACTTGATTTGTCTACTCCAGAAAGTTTAAGCCTCAAATTGTGCATTGCAAAAGGATTTCTTCACTGTGTACTGTTTCAATTGATATACTGTATACAGTGGTGTGAAAAAGTGTTTGCCCTCTTCCTCATTTCCTGTTCCTTTGCATGTTTGTCACACTTAAGTGTTTCGGAACATCAAACCAATTTAAACAATAGTCAAGGACAACACAAGTAAACACAAAATGCAATTTGTAAATGAAGGTGTTTATTATTAAAGGTGAAAAAAAATCCAAACCATCATTGCCCTGTGTGAAAAAGTGATTGCCCCCCTTGTTAAAACATACTATAACTGTGGTTGTCCACACCTGAGTTCAATTTCTCTAGCCACACCCAGGCCTGATTATTGCCACACCTGTTCACAATCAAGGCATCACTTAAATAGGAGCTGCTTGACACAGTAAGGTCCACCAGAAGATCCTTAAAAGCTACACATCATGCCGAGACCCAAAGAAATTCAGGAACAATTGAGAAAGAAAGTAATTGATATCTATCAGTCTGGAGAGGGTTATAAAGCCATTTCCAAAGCTTTGGGAATCCAGCGAACCACAGTGAGAGCCGTTATCCACAAATGGCGAAGACATGGAACAGTGGTGAACCTTCCCAGGAGTGGCCGGCCGCCCAAAATTACCCCAAGAGCGCAGCGACGACTCATCCAAGAGGTCACAAAAGACCCCACAACAACGTCCAAAGAACTGCAGGCCTCACTTGCCTCAGTTAAGGTCAGCGTTCATGCCTCCACCATCAGGAAAAGACAGGCATGACAGACATGGCAGAGTTCCAAGGAGAAAACCACTGCTGAGCAAAAAGAACATCAAAGCTCGTCTCAATTTCTCCACAACACATCTTGATGATCCCCAAGACTTTTGGGACAACATTCTGTGGACAGATGAGACAAAAGTGGAACTCTTTGGAAGGTGTGTGTCCAAGTATATCTGGCGTAGAAGGAACACTGCATTTCATAAAAAGAACATTATACCAACAGTAAAATATGGTGGTGGTAGTGTGATGGTCTGGGGCTGTTTTGCTGCTTCAGGACCTGGAAGACTTGCCGTGATAAAAGGAACTATGAATTCTGCTGTCTACCAAGAGATCCTGAAGGAGAATGTCCGACCATCTGTTTGTGTACTCAAGCTGAAACGAACTTGGGTTCTGCAGCAGGACAATGATCCTAAACACACCAGCAAGTCCACCACCGAATGGCTGAAGAAAAACAAAATGAAGACTTTGGAGTGGCCTAGCCAAAGTCCTGACCTGAATCCTATTGAGATGTTGTGGTATGACCTTAAAAAGGCCGTTCATGCTCGAAAACCCTCTAATGTAACTGAATTAGGACAATTCTGCAAAGATGAGTGGGCCAAAATTCCTCCAGGACGCTGTAAAAGCCTCATTGCACATTATCGCAAACGCTTGGTTGCAGTTGTTGCTGCTAAGGGTGGCCCAACCAGTTATTAGGTTTAGGGGGCAATCACTTTTTCACACAGGGCCATGATGGTTTGGATTTTTTTTCACCTTTAATAATAAACACCTTCATTTACAAATTGCATTTTGTGTTTACTTGTGTTGTCCTTGACTATTGTTTAAATTGGTTTGATGTTCCGAAACACTTAAGTGTGACAAACATGCAAAGGAACAGGAAATGAGGAAGGGGGCAAACACTTTTTCACACCACTGTAAGTACCTAATTATTGCTTTAAGACAGACTTGAAAACATTGTGAACCTATCCTTTAAATCTGTGGTTGTGTATCAATTTGCTCCATGCTTGTTTTTAGCACCACTTTCACCAGGTGTATTGATGTTTAAAATTTGACTTTTGTTTTTCCCACGCATATTTTATGTTAAACCCATGCCAGTTGCCTCAAGATCGACATGTAAACAAAACACATATATATGTCTGGCCTTGCAAGACCACTTCACCTGCAGCACTATGCATGACAAGTGTAGCTGAATGGAGAGAATGTGGTACCGAAGAGTTTGCAGTCTATTTTCTGCTGGAGACAACCATGCCAGAAATATGGATTCGGCCCTGGTACTGTAAGGCATTTTACACTAATGCTTCCCTGAAATGCTTTATGCTGTAATTCCTTACGAAGACACCACCTTTTCCCCTTTCTATGCCATAGTAATAGCAAACTGGGAGAGATGTCCACAGACATGCGTGAAGAATATGAAATGCAGGTGAAGAAAAGAATTAGTTACAGTCAGGGAGGGAAGAGACAATAAAAGGAAGGTAGAAAGGAAAATGATAAAGGCAAGATCTTTCCTTGCCACTAGTTTACATCTAATATTTACATTTACATGTGGGTGAGGCATAACTAATCCTCAAGTGATGTCACTGAATTTTTAAATGGTAGCAGCAAAATTACAAACTCATTCATTTACAGCATCATACACTATCTGAGAGAGGAAGCGTAGCGTTAATGTAACACAAGGCTGATTGAATCAGTCATTAAATACAGAAATCTGCAAGCCAATGATAGGTACGCCCTGCTTGGATCTTGATGTTAACAGCACAGGAAGGTCATTCAAATGAGCACTAACATGTCCAAGGGGTGAGGATCAATAATTTCGAAATAGGGCTTTTCAAAATAACTGCCCTTGAGCATCCTTATCTGCTCTCTTTCTGCCTGAACATGATCACATCCCTGCAGCAGTTTAAACCTGATTAGCCCTTTAAAAGGAAATCTAAGTAGTTATAGCTGCCCTGGCTAAATTTAGGCTGCTCTGTGAAAGGACAAGCTAGACAGCAGTGTCTTAGTCTTTGTTTCCTGGGTTGTGTGATTTAAGATTGTTTTCTTACAATTAAAGCTGCTGTACATTCATTTTATCTGTTATTTTTTTAAGCCAAGAGCCAGAATACATCAAGTAAGCTATAATATTAAGGATTGATGTGTGAGTATAAACAAAGTTTATCCCTAGAAAATCCCTTGGTGACATAACAAGTTGAGGGTGCTATTCATTTCAGCCGCCAAGGTATAACACATTTTTAAACAGAAACTTGTTTGTGGATAACGCCATAATCCATCAGAAAGCAGACACAGCCTAATAAATGAGATTGATGAGTAAAAAAAAGACTAGTGTAGAGATTAAAAGTGGCTAATGGTATGCCACTAGTGGTACAGTGGTATAAGCCAATCCCTGGAGTGTTCAGCCACTGTTCCACTGGCACATTATAGTCCTAATGGCAGATGCTGCTTGAAAGTGGTTGGCTACTGTCAGTGGCAATGACAGTAAAGTATTTCATATATCCTTGCCAATGTAACCAAAGTTAATATTAGAGGTAACCTTAGCTAACATAGCTATTGTTTGCCTCACGACAGTAGCGAGTCTGACTAATCCATAACAGAATTTTTTATTATTATAAATAAAACAAGACAGCACAAATACAAGCAGTCAAACAACTGGAGACTAACTCACACAAGAGTAATAAAAAAGTAATAATAAAAAAAATAGAAAAGAAAATAGATAAAATACAACAACAAAAAAACTAATAATAATTAAACAATTAAAATAGTCATACAAATTCTAATAGAGCAGGGAGAGGACCAAATGAGCATTGGCCAGCATATTGCAGTGATCAAGCGAGAGTGCTAAAGATGAGGCCCAATGTTGATATAATTTGCCAAAATCTTCAGAAAAAACAGACCACACTACATTTGTCACCACACTGCTGAAGTGGACCTAGAAGAATCCCTTGCCTTACTAAATCTTCAGAAAAACAAAGAACACTACATTTGTCAACACACTACTGAAGTGGTCTTAGAAGAATTCCCTTGCCTTACTATACCAGTCGTGGTGGTTTTAACCAACACATACACGATTATAGCAAATTTAGTACTTTCTTGACTTTATTTTATATTGTTTTTAATATCAGGGATTGCATCACAATTTCCTTGTATTGTCTAATAACAATACAAAATACAAGATTAGACATCTTTCTAATCTTGTTTACATTGGGTATAGTTTGATTATTTTCTAAACCTAACAGAATAGTTTCTCATTATCGAAATCAAAACTGATCTCATGAGCAAAGGGAAGAACAAAATAGTAGGCTGTTTATCATCCTGGATGTGGACTTTTACCACAAATCACAATGTGGCTGCCAGAGGAATTAGTCATGACTTTGCTGCTACCAATCCTTCTTGGTATTCTTGCCTTTCTGATTGGGGGCCTGTGCAGCGACCTAGAATATATATATATATATATATATATATATATATATATATATATATATATATATATATATATATATATATATGTACATTTATTATGGACCCTTTATCATTTGTGGCATTTTTAAAGGATAGCCAAGAAAAACTGGACTTCAACATGATTGCCAGGAAGCTTTTGCACCAAGTCTTTGGTTACAAATCGTTAGGTAATGAGCACGAGATTATCATGAAGAGCAGCTACAAACACCTGAGAGGGCTGTGATGTGTAATTTGCAAATGTGATGTTACAGAACATTGGCTCATCTGCAGTTCAAAAGACCTGGCTGGAAGAGAGTCTGTATAAGTGCAGCTACAATGTTATTTGTAGGGCTGGCTACTTATCCCTTTTTGGCAGTGTGTCACACACGCCTGAAGGAAGTGTAGAGAAAGACAAAGCTGAACCAGAAGCCTTATTTGACAAGTTCTGTAAATTTGACGACTTACATCCCAATCAGTCTTATGGAATCCTGGCCGTAAAGAAAAAGATGGAGGCAGAGAGGCTAAAGGCATTCTTTTGGAACATGCTGTCAATGCAAAAGACAAAAAACAATGAGAATATAAGTTGCTGGGTGTGGGACATGCAGCAGACCAGACCGGAATTGGGTATAAAGGAGTCAATGATAGATAGGTACATGCTTGTTGTTCTTTGGGTTTCCCACGTCAACACAGGGCCTTCTGCATTCTGGCTGCTCCTCTTCCTCATAAAGCACCCTGAAGCCATGATGGCTGTGAAGAGGGAGGTACAGTAGACAAGGTTCTGAAAGAATCTGGCCAGAAAATGCTACCTGCTGGCTCTTTGATCAACCTGACCTGTGACATGCTCATGAAAAAGTCAAATGTAGCTCAGCGTAAATTCTTTCAGGAAGACTTAACTTTTAATCAGTGCACTCCTAAATCAATTCAGCTGTTATCCTAATAAATGTACTTTTTTGCTGTGTATAACAGTCACATATCTGCAACTACTCTCTCCTGAATTAAATTCACTCAGCGTGAATTCTTTCAGGAAGACCTAATTTAATTAATTAATCTCTTCCTAAATGGAATCAGCTGGTGGAGGCGTTCACCTTCCTTCTTAACCAATCAGAATTGTACACAAATTACAAGGACCAGTCACAGAGTCACAACCCTGCTTTAAAACAAATCTGTTTCTCTCTGTGCCCTTCAGCTGTCCCAGGACCCTTATAAAATCCAATGTCAGTCCTTGCTGTGATCCCCTCTCCACAGTGATGCTTTGTCAAATATGTGATAATATTTAACCATTTCAAACCTGAAAAAATATTAAGTCAATACCACCCAAGTAGGATTTAAAAGACAGGCCTACAAGCCTTTAAGTCTGTCAGTTTTAAGTTATTTTTCCCTTCAGTCACCTCCATCTTCCTCAAAACCCAAGCATTTTCTTGCCATTATTGCCATTCTTCTTCCATCCAGCAGGTGACCTCGAACTTTTCCACCTGTCATGTTGACCTGGCTGACTACATCCAGCTACTTCCTACTCTCTCACCTGTTTCCACTTTCCCTCATCAGCCCTGCAGTACATATACCAGACCATTTTGCATCCTCCCTTGCTTTTGAGCAACATGTTCCAGGAGGTTTCTGTATCTGTACCTGTACCTAACTGGAGTTTTTCTTTTATGCCCTGGGTCCTGTTTGTCTGTGGACTCTAACTTCTGTTTGGACTTTTCTACCCATGCCAGTAAGCTCACTTACCTCTATTTTTGTTGATAAAACTAAATGCATCCCTGCAAACACACATTTGGATGTGTAAATTGTTCTACATACAGTAAAAATAAAAGTAGTCCAAATCTTCTGTTTCGGTCTGGCCACAGCACCTCTTCTACATTGCATACAATGTTCTCCCTGGTCAAGCAAATGGGGAAGCTTCACCTACAGTAACATCAAACCACTATAACTGCACACGTGCATCTTCCATAACTTGCAGAAGTAGTATACGTGTAATGGAGATTGCAATCAACGTTACTGTGAATCTGTTTAGTTGTAGTCAAATCTACAGAATCCATGTAGTGTCTGCCCAGCCTCCTTAATTGTTTGAACAGAGGACCCAACTCTCATCAGAGCTTATAGCTCATCTTTGTCTTACTCTTCCTCTTCCTGATCCTTTTACTGTACTTACACTCCTCCTGCCTCTCTCTCTTATGTTGGCCAAACGGAATATCCCACTTGTGGCCCTTTTATTGCTAAAGCTTTGATTGCTAATTTAACAATTGTGTAACATGGGTTTGATGGGAGTGTATTGTAGGAAATTTAAATTGTGTGTGGCGTTTTGAAAAAAGTGTAGTTTAGAACTGCAATCTTATTGTAAAGCAGGGAATGTGCTTGTATTTTATCAGATTTAGTTTAGGGGTATGGTACATGGTACACCAATTTCCAGTGTTATTTTTAAAATCAACAAAAAACTATGTGACCCTTGTATAATGACATATTGTTGTCTAATAGCACACAGCTTGAAACAGTATTTCTGTGGAATGCTTTTTGAATTCGAAATTTGTCAGAACAAGAACGATGCATCTGGTTTTCTGCCAGACAAGTCAGAAGTTATGTTACAACCTTCTCTTGTACTTAAAATGGGTTATGTACTTTGTCCACAGTAGTTTTCTGTCAAAAACTGTAGAGGAGTGTAATAAGTGAAGTGCTTTCTGGTCATGGTACTACTGTAATCGCAGAGTGCCATTTATTGTAGAGCAAATGAAACAAACATCCACTTTAAATTATACTGAAAATCAAGCAAGACTTCTGCTGCTTTTTTTTGTCTATTTACAACATGAAGCAAATGTCTGGCACAGTCCACGTGCCCTGCCAGTCTTCTGTTGTGCTAAATATTGTTGGCCTGTAATTGACAGGAACAATATACTCTGATTAAGCCATTGATGCAAATAAAATAATCTGGTAAAGGTGATATTTGACAGCTGCAATAATCAGAATATTGCCTCAGTCGGATTAGAGTGCATGTCCACGTAATTTCATAGACAGAAATCTCATCAATTGGAAAAGGTAACTGTCAAACTCTGTAGGTTCTTATAATTTGTTTTATGAAAATCAATCTGATTTAAACGTTTTAAAGACCTCAGGACAAAGATTTCTCTCTTGGTCCATCCTCCATCTCTTTCTGCCTCATTTTGTAATCATCCTTACCTTGATTTCTCCCCCACTCTGCCGCTTCTCCTCCCTTGCTATGTGTTCTGTCACTATGACTTTGAGTCATACTTGATCTGTGCTCGGTAATTATGCAGACAACCATGTGTAATTAAAGCTGTTTGTGTTGGAGAGGGGTTGGTGCAATACTCAGCCTGGGCCAAGGAAGCCCCAGCTTCATAAGGGAATCAAACAGGAGGAGATCAGAAATGCAGGTCAAAGTGGGGAAGGAGGTGTGGAGAGGAAACGAAATGAGAGACAACATCATCCGGCATGGTGTTAAATGAGTGTGTTCCGCTCTGCTCTGTCAAAATGTATCAGTTGACTGGAAAGATGATAAATAGTAGTGTGCCTGTTTGGATTGGGCCGAAGTGTAGCTTTCTCCAGAACCATTGTACCCCAAAATTACTTACAGATAGACTCCAACCACTTAATATGCAACTTTACTGTATAGCCCACTACTGACTTCCAGTGTACTTCTTTTAATAACAAAATATCACAATTAAAATGTGGAATAATCAGTGTGTGTGTGTGTGTGTATATATATATATGTGTGTATATATATGTGTATATATGTGTGTGTGTGTATATATATGTGTGTATATATGTGTATATACACACACTATATATATATATATATATATATATATATATATATATATATATATATATATATATATATATATATATATATATACTGTGTGTATATATAATATACAGTGTATGTATAATATACAGTGTATGTATACTGTAAATATATTTATAAATAATTAGTGGCAAGTAATAGTGAGCTATTACTATAATCTATCACTTTAATGTTGTTTGAAGTGACATTGTTTAATTTTTATATTGCCCTGTATGCTTTCAAATATATTAGCTTTGTAATTGTTCTTGCACAAATTTCTTTTTAGCAGACCGAAACCTGCGTCGTTTTAGCTGTTGGTTCCATTGTTGGAGGGATTTCAGAATTATTTCATTCAGATGTTCTTTTGTGCGTGTGCATTTGTGCGTGTGTGGTGGCATCTTTTTTTTTGGCCTACGTACAAAATTCAGGAGGAGATTGACAGGCTAAGTGGACAGAATGTGCAAGCAGACAACAGAGCCAAACAAGAGATGGTAAGCTGCTTTTTGTTTTGCACGAAAAAAGAATTAGTGACAAGAATGGGGGAAAAGGACACACACACACATGCACCAAAAGACATAGTTGAACGGGGAGAATAAAAAATAGCACACTGCTTGCCTCACTGCTTTGTTGCTCGTCAAACCACTCAAGCATAGTGGTTCAGAGGCTTACCAGCTCCTCTCTCTCTCTCTCTCTCTCTCTCTCTCTCTCTCTCTCTCTCTCTCTCTCTCTCTCTCTCCTCTCCCTGTTAATGTGTCAAGGATTGAGAAATTTCAAATATGGTACATATGTAACGGAGGCGGGTTCAGCTTTTTCTTAAAATCGAGAAAAATAGAAAGGGCCGACAACATCACCTAAAAAGTCTGTTCACCATGCAACAGGTGGCCTGCATCAGTATTGATGTGTTCTCGGCAGGGGGATCGTCTGGTTATCATCAATTCACAGATCGAAACACTACAAAATAAGAGCATGCAAAAAACGTCTACAGCAATACAACAGGCAAATCATGTGTATAAGTAAATAATTATGAGCACGGCAAAACACCCAGTTAAAAATATGCAAACACAAAATATATAAAAAACCCTTTTCACTTCACTTGCTTACACATACAGTTTTCATTAATTGACATAACATGTATTATATCCATCATGGTGTTGCATCATGCACTTTGTGTGCACATGTATTTTAGTATTGTTCTTTATTTTGGATTGAGGATTATAAAAGGTGGAGTAAGATTTGCCAAAGAGGTTGAGACTGACACAACCTGCAGCAATAAGATTCAGCTGCCTCTGCTATAATACATATGAGGTGATGGCTGTTATTTTGTCATTTCCCTGGCATAATCCCACTTGCTTGTGTTATTATGAATGCACAGTGGAAGCTCTCAGAAGGTCATTGATGGATTTGTTTGGATATAATAACCAATGAGATGTAAACAACTGATGGAAAGAAACATATTCAGACTATATTTCCTTCTCATGCATTGGAATTGCTTAAAATGTAGCAAAGAAAACTACATTATCGAATACAAGAAATGTGTCCCCCACGCCTTTTTTTTTAATCTAATGTTTTCTTTCAAATAAAAATAATGAAATGGAACAGAATGAAAAGGGACCTGAAGCGGGCCCTGCAGAGAGAGCACGATCAGTTATCCCTACGATGAATAATAAAGATCTATGACAGGTAGAAGTTCTGTGTTAGACTTAGTACACTGATCGGAGAGTCCCAGCCACAGGCTGCCATCTACAATTATTAGACCAATTATAATGCTGGGCAGGAAAGGGGAAAGACTTAACGACTTATTGTCGTAGGTAATCTATGGCAATAAAGTGTAGGATCTGCAAAATATGTTGATCGTTATTTAAGTTAATGAATTTCTGACATTCATTGTGTAATACTTCCTCTGATATGGATCTCTTCCTCAGCATCCAGTTGCGTAGCCATTCGTAGAAAATTAGTTGTTTTTTTTGTCTTTTGTGCCAAATGTCTTCTATTTGTTTCCTTAATGTTCTATTCTTGTTGAGCTCCAGTAGAGAGAGAGTACCAAATGGAATGAGTATTAAATTGCTAAAAACACTAGATACCCATTTGATTTAACTAACTCAGACTGCCAAAGTGTCATAATAATAATTAATAATGCATACTTTATTAATCCCCACAAGAGGAAATTACAATGTTTATTGTATTGGCTTTGGTTGAACTTTGAAATGCATTTCCCCATCCATCACTTCCCATTAAAATCACATCATAAAGGGATCTCTACATTGTCAGTATAGAAGGGAATAATGATTGTGGGGCCCAAAAGGTATTTTACTGTACTTGTGAGCATGTGAGTATTGTTTTAGGACAGACTTGAAAAACTTTGAACTTAAAAGGACGGTCCTTAAAATCAACTGTTTGCAACTCTTTTATATTAATGAACGTTCGTTAAATTCAAGCCATTGCCAAATGAGTTGATTCAAAGTTAATAAACCTATCAGCTCCACAAATCTCTCTATAATTCTCAATATGTCACCCCGGTGACATTCACACGCAGCAACTGTGATGCACTTTACATCACCGCTGAGAAAGGGAAAGAGCCGCATTCAGCTTTTGAGACGAAGAAGACAAAAATGGCAAGATAATTACCTCTTCTGAAGAGTCCATCATGTTTTGAATGATAAACACTCCTAGCAACTGTGTGGAGGAGGGGTGGGGGTGATGCGCTATCACGAAGGCCTGCGTCATGTGGACGCACCGTCAGTGTTGTTGTCATTGCTTGGACTTCCTCATGATGGCGACAGAAACTAAAGCCTATAGCTTTAAGTTTCAGTAATGAAGCCTGATTTTGCTGGGAGTTACTAAGAACCTATGAAGGACAGATTTACGGATATTTGGAAAATCCCTTTTTAACGGAACTGACTTACAGATCAAAGTTCAAATATTAAGGTCCAGTCATGTTTATCAAACAACTTAAAGCAAATATTGCTTGAGTAGCTTAGTGAAAACACAAAGAATAAAGGCTCTTTGAAAGCCACTTTAACACATGGCTGTGGGTTTTCTCACCAGCTGTCATGGAAAAAAGTATCTATAGTAGGCAACAAACAAAATATTTTTGTATTTACCATTACATCAAAATATGTACTTATGCAGATATCTCTTCTGGTATTTCCATCTATGCATTTGGAGGTGCTGGACATCCCTTCTAATCCTGGTTTTTATTGGATTAAAAACTGTCTGTTTATTTGATTTTAGAGTAAACTCCCTCTTCCCGGGTGACATCTGCCTCTGCCGTTTGTCTCTTTGCAAAGCAGCCAGACCCTCTTGAAATGAGGGCCTCCTCTAAAAGCCAAGAAAAACCATTAGATGGAGAGCATTTGGATGCCTCAATTTCCTCTGCTCCTTTAGTTATTTTTGGAAACAAAACTCTGGTATCCAGCACAGCACAAAACAAACAAGAACACATTGGCATTAAATAAAAAAAAAAAAAAAAACTTCACCTCACCAAACTTGAGCTTCCCAGTCATTTCCTTCCATCCTAAAACATGTTAAGACTTGCGTGCAGCTCAATTAGCTCAGGTTGCTGTATGGATTGATATAGTTAGCGCATAGTTATCAGCCAAAAAAATTATCAACCCACTCAGATTTTCCCAAGTTATTTTCTCATTCAATGGCTAGCCTTTTCAGCTAAGTAATCTGATTGGACAGAGAAACATTTTGGGGATGCCTTTATTTCCAGCTTGTGTTTGTACTGTACCACCGGTATATGTGTTCAACCTGTACAATTAAATATCAAGCTTATAGCTATCAAATATTAGTCTTAGAGGATAAACTCCCGAGATCAATTTTGAACATCCCTGTTGCGTGTTGTTTTGTGCTCCCTGATTGGGAGTGCATCCTCAAGAGCATCCGGAGTAAAGCTGTTGTTTCAACAAATGGTCCATTTTTTATTATTTATATCTTGCAAGGGATCTTCTATGCACTGATCATTTTAATCAAACAATATTTCAAATATTTAAATGGATCTTTGGTTTTGACTAAATCTACTGCCTGAACTATCTAAGTAGTTTAACGGTTATGTCAATTCAGAGATACTTCACTGCACATTTGCATTGCTTCCAAAAGAATTTGAATTGGCCTCCAGAAATAGTGTGACATTGTAATACCCAGGTTCAACAATGATGGCTTATGAATTTGTCTCTGATATCCTTTTATTATGCTAATACGACAGGTTTACCTGTCTTAGGTTTTCCTAATATGTTTTGACATGACAAGAGTGAGGTTTGGAATAGAAAGATAAAAATAGATCTATTTGGATAGAAAAACTCCCTTTTTTTCTAACACTAAGCCTGTAAATTTAGCATTTCATTCCACAAACTGCACATGGAGTTTGGTTAGTTGTCATGGAGATGGTTCAGTCTTCCTCACGTGACCTAAATAATTCAAATTCATTCAGTGTCTTGTCCAGGGCAAACTGTTTCACTGATGTAATGTTCCCCACAGCTGTCACATGGGATGTCATACCCATCTGCAGCTTTCCTCTCTGGGGAGTCATGTATGTTGCCTGTAGGGTGTAGCAGCAGAGATCTTGTTCCTGATTTCTGACTTTGGGACTCAAGCTGGACATTCTGACAGTCCAGCCGTGTAATGCATACCCACTGGCATGCTTTAGATGGGGTTGGAGTGGGTTTCTCATTAACAGTTCTATGTACCCAGTGGTGCTGAGTGCACCTTTTTCTCTCTGTCCTCCTCTTCACGAGTAAGAGCCGCTCTTTGTGTGGGGGGTCCTCACCCTTGAGCTTTCATGTTGTAATTTGGTGGTGAGTTACAATAAGGATCAGGTCTATTGGGTTTTCTCAATCTTTATCCTCCTGCCAGCCTTCATATGAACCCTGGTGTCTAATTTCTTTCTTCCTTTCCACTTGATGTTATTGTTGGGTGAAGCTGTTCATACTGGAGCAGTGCAGTTTGGTGGCCGGGTTATCCACATATCAGTTCCTGGTGTCAGGTGGGGTAGGAGCCGTTGTGAGAGCAATCTGTTGTCACACACACAAATGAGCTGCAACGACCCCACCATTCTTTTAGTTTGTTTTTAAAAGATAGCCAAATGAGCCTTTTTGTTTTTTTCAACCATGCTAGTGGCATGAGTGTGCTTGGCACACCTCTGACGCACTGGGCAGGACTGTGATCTGCGTCGCACCACACAGTTCATGAAAATAGTACCCATAGTCTTATTTCTACCTTTATCTTAACTTCTGTTCTTAAAGCTACAGTGCATAGTTTATGTCTCCCCATGAGGAATTCTAAGTAATGATGGTGGTGGTGCGTCCACATAATACAAGCCTTCCGTGACCGCGCACCACCCCCACCCATCCTCCACGCAGTTGCTTGTAGGCAAAGAGGACATGGAGGATTTAAAAAAAAATCTAAACATGGACTCTTCAGAAGAGGTGATTATCTTCATTTGATTTTCTGTGTTATTTTCCAAACATTTTCGAAACATACTGAGAAATACAGAGATAGCTTGTGAAGCTGAAAGTCTTAACTAGCTTTGTATCAACTCATTTGGCAATGGTTTGAATGTAACAGACGTTCATTATTATGAACAAGTTGCGCAACTAAAGCTTTAACCTGTTTGTGAAAAAAAAAAACTCAAGATAATGTAACTCCAGTCGCTTCACAAGACATTTAAAGATATCCAAACGGGCCTTGCAACAAAATCACTCTTCTAAAGCATAGTATCCTGCCATTTCCCTGCCCTGAGTCAGGAATCATTTTTTGAGAGGGGTGTTTTTTTTGAAGGTGAAATTTGAGCAGGAGGAGAGACGTCACAGGTGGAAGCCTGTGTAGCATCCCATCCGCAAGTTGCTGCATGTGCTCAAGGTTTTATGAGAACCGAACACCCATCTCCACCTTCATACAGCAAATTAAAATAAGAGAGAAAATCAGTCCCAGTGAAATATTAAATATTAACTTGTCTGTGACTTACAACATCTATCATTTGATAGACGTTGTAATTAAGATAACGAAGTTTAAATGCATTAGCAGTTCTATTTTAAAACATTGCTGCTTTGGAACAGATTTTTTTTTTTTAATGACAGTCTAATCTAATGAGTTGAATGTTTCTGCTTTATCATTATCCCATTGTAAACTTGGGCAACTTATGCTGTGTCAGCATTTAAAAAACAACCTAATTACTATTTAATTAAGCTGGATCTTTTTTATGGTGAGGTGATATTTTACCTGATTTATTCCTGAACAAGCACTAATGTAACATTTCCAAGTCAAACTACTTCAAATCTCAATCATCATTTTGTGGTGAAAGAAATGTTTAGGAAGTGGGACGTTTTTTAAGCTTGACATGTTGGATCCTTTTAGTAGCCTAATCAATCACTTGTGATTGTATTATTGCAGATTATTTTGAAATAAACATTTGTTTAAATTTCAAGTGACAAAACCCTCTAGCGCCGGAAGATATTACGAGTGCAAAAGAGGAAGTAGGTGAGCTTCTGGAGTGACTCAGTCTGTGGGTGCATCCGAAATCCCATACTCTGCACCTCATACTCAATATGTATACTATCATTCAAAGTACTTTTGTGTCAATAAATAGTAGCGTGTATCGTTTCGAACACACTAAGCTGTCATTTTAAACGTCACTTACTGAGAGCCTCCTTGCCATTAAAGATGTAACCATGGTAACCCCTGTCGACATCCGCTTTAGCAGCATCGCCTGATAAAGCTTAAATCACGTAAAGAGGAAATAACTAGACCAACAGTCGTTTAAATATGTAGAAATCTAAATGTAAAAATAGGATCATTTGCAACCTTAGTGTTTATTATTGTAACCAGGGCAACAAAGGTCTTTTAACCTTAACTGTAGATCATAAAACAGATGTATTTTTCAACAGTGATTTGTAATGATTTTCCACAGACAAATGATGTTGTCCTGCTATATATTCTTATATGTTGTTCTAGAGGACATGGACAAACTCCTATTAACATTTTTTTTAATAAGACTTTAGTATAGCGTCTTATATTGTCATCTATCAAAAGCTTTTAAACTTGGGCCCTGTCCGTGAAGATCATATGGATAATTATACTTCATTCGTTGAATAGCTGTTACAGAGGTAATACAACTATAGTGAGTAAGACATTTGTGAATTAGATGAACCACAGCCCTAATATATTGTCTGAGCTCATTTCTCTCATTTTGTCTGTAACCTTTAGAGAACATGTGACATTAGTGCCTTCAGATATGGTTTATGACAAATATGGTCTTTCCCATTCATCTGTAGCTTAAACACTGCCCTCTTATCTCTCCTTGGTTCCCTTTCATAGTCCCATCCCTCTCTCTCCTGCCACCTTAGTCTCCCCTTCTCTTTCTTTCATATTTCTCCTCCTTGCCTGTCAGCTACCTGAGAATCAAAAAGTCCAATCTGAGTTTGGTGCCAAAATGGGCAGAGAAGAGGGAGATGGTGTAGAATAATAGTGGGTTCAATTTTAAATGGCAAAACACTGGGTGATCATTACCTCCTCACCAAAGTCTGCTGACCTGAGGGGACAGTTCGTTGTTAGAAACTTCTTGTATGACACACCTTTCCCCAAACATCTGGGTCTCATGTGCTTGCAGGATAATGTCCAGTGTTTGTGACTGATCCCAAGGCTAGTGTAGACTACAGCTAGCTGGAACATTAGCAACAAGTAATGTTAGCCTAAAGCTAACGTTAATTGTCCAAGGATTAAATCACCTTTGTACTGCATTTACTGTCATCAAAATGGTCTTAAAACTTTCATGACATCTTAATGACAAGTCTAAATTGTTTCCCTTTAATTGAGGTCAAGGAAAAATATTCATGATACAATTATAATGGTCTCACAACAGCCAATGTAAAAACCAACCACGTGATAACAGTTTAATGTAATATTAACTCATAAAGCCAAATAGTTTCATAAAATTTGATATGTAGGCCTGTCCTGACACATTTATAACAGGTTATGTTGTTTTGGTTAATGTCAAGTTGTCATTACCAAGACATTGACAGGTTATATTGTCTTGCTTAATGTCAGGATGTGATAACACAGATTGTCTTTGTTAATGTCAAGTTATCATAACACGATGCTAACTTTGCATTGAAAGTGTCATCATTTACCAAATGACACTTAATGACAACAGCCATGAACATTCAAAAAGACACCGTCATACTCATGATAGGTGTCATGTCATAGTTATGACGATGTCATGTCAGTCTTATGCACACCTCTTCAAATAAAGTGTTACCAAACGATTTAGAGAGGAGAAGCCTGCACTCGTCATGCTTCTACCTGGCTCGTGGATACAGCATAAGAAAGGTTTAATTTACTCATCCACAACAGTTACATGCAGGGTTTGGGCCACGTGGGGAATATATTTCTATTTAGGTTTAAATGTGCAGCTCAATGAGGCTTGTCTTTGCGCACTTGGGTCCAAATGCATTATCAACCAGCATGATGAAAACCAAAACTATTATTGCTCAGTTTCGATCTGTACCATCAGAGCGCTGAAAATGAATTAGAAGATCTATGGCGAGCATAGAGCATGTAGCCAACTGTACCTGAGCAATGGAGCTCATTTTGTGTATTGTATTTACGGAGGATAATGGGGATGATGAACTGTTAATGTGGGGAGACAGATTTACAGTGGCAATCATTTAAACCAAAAGCAGACAGAATCCTGACACATTAAACGATTCCTTCACTGTGATGCACCCAAAACAATTTCTCGCTTCAGTGACCGTACTTGCTTGTTCTGCAATCTGATTAAGCTGACTCTCGGTCAGGGAAGAGAAGAGAGGGGGGTCTCTGTCTTTTGCAGCTCTCTCTCTCTCTCTCTCTCTCTATCTCTCTTTCAGCCATCCGTTCACTCTCAGCTTAATAACAATCATCTGTTAGGATAATTGTAAGACTGATCTTGACATGCATGGAGCTAATGGCATCCATTTATTTGATTATTGTTTGTTCTATAAAATGGCCCCTTGAAGATGCAGAAAAGTTGCAACTGCCATTGTCAGTTTCAAAAGACAGTATAGATAATAACACTTTCCTAACCTCTTTATATTGAATGAACGAAAATGCTGTATGTTTGCATTTATGGATTGAGCATTGCATACTTACTCACACAGGCACTCACAAACAAACAATAACAGATGCACACCAACTGACACACACAAACACACACACCAAGGTCGACTCAGGAGAAAGGGATGCAGACTTTAGTGTTCATATATGTGATTGAAATCTTAAATTAGTCTCCAAACTGATAATAAAATGATGCCTAAAAGGATGCTGACAGCACGAATCATACCCTGTTAGGCTTTATTAGAGTCAGATAGGAAAATTCTGGAAATGACAAAAAGCAAAATCAGAGATGTAAGCAATACTTTTATATGACGGGAATATTAAATAAGAAAAATCAAAGGCCTGTGATTAGACTATTATTACTTTATTGGGAATATAGTTAACCAATCTCAATGACTATTTGGCCCTTGTGGACCATTTTGTAAAATTCTGATTTTCCTCCTCTATACACACTTTCAATTCAGGGAGTTGCTCTGTAAACCTTTAACATTTCCTAAGATTTAAGATCATAAAATTGGGAGAGATTTACCCCTGATACAGTAAACAACTTTATTATAGAAAGTATAACAAACAGATCAGTCTGGTCATGCTGATAGTTCTTAAGTTTAATCCACGGACCAGCATTTAGTGATTTTAGTACTATATTTTGTTACCAAAAAAGAAGTGGATTCTGTGTAATGCTACTTACTGTATCAGCCTTTTTCACAAAATAAGAAAAACAGATGTACATAACAAAATAATGACTAAATTCTATTTAGCTGTTCTAGTTGAATGGGAATACTTATCTCTGGTTTTGTCCTAAAATGTTCCCATGATCCCATAAAATATGCTTTGCTTTGCTTTAGGTTTATTAAATTACTTTTTACTAAAATGTTTGCAGGGAAAGTATGGTAATAAGAGACATGAATTTCATAATTTCAGTATGAATCTAAATATTATTTGCTGTGACTTGATTTGGCTCAAGCTGATGAAGTAATGACTAGAGGTATGTTGTAGGCTCACATTTCTTTCAAGTCTGACAATTTGTATAAGCCATACATAAAAAATGTGAGCCTATCCTTTAATAGCACTGTACCACACCAAGGGCCCTATCTTGCACCCGGTGCTGCGCAAAGCCCAACGCCAGTGTCTTTGCTAGCTTGAGACCGACGCAGTTGTCAATTTCCCATTCAGCACCCACGTTGTTTTAAATAGTAAATGCACCTGCGCCCATCTTTATGCCCATGGGCGGGCTGGTCTTACAGGGAGGTGTGTTCAGGTTCTTGGCATATTGCTGTTTTGAGGCTGAAGGAAGTGATTGCATCATTGACCAACAGAAACCTGGTCTAAAGTCAATAACGCAGCATCTCAAATTAGTAAAATGCGCCTAGGCTTATGCACAGCGCACACTATGCTTGTTACACACACACACACACACACACACACACAGGGAAGCACAGCGGCACCCAAGCAAAAAATTACAAATAAAAATATCACGGTGTAAATCTGCCATCATAATAGCAATGTGGCAAGGCACAAACGTGCATGGTAAAGGGAATGGGAGATGGCACTGATTGGTTTATTGCATATTACGCCCAAAACACACCTATGAATTAATGAAGACACTAAGTACAACCCTGTTGAACCATGAGCCTGGCACACTGACCCTTTTTTACGCTGAGCGCTTAGATCGTTAAAATAGGGCCCCACAAGTCACAAGTCTTTGAGCACTAGTCCAAATCTCAAGTGTCTCATGCTCAGAACACTGCAAAGCTGTATATAAGGAATTTAAAGCATGTAACATCTTATTATGACTCATTTATCTGTTATCAGACAGTATCAGCTTTGATTAGTTGTTTGGTATATAATTAGTGTCAACAGACTATTGCAATGTGAGAAAAACACCAGGAATGTTTACTTTCAGGGTAATAATGGTATTTTGCCTTGTAATGGGAACATACAGCACAGACCAAATATTGAGGTAGACTAGGCCTACTCAGGTTATCAGGAAAATATTGTTAAAATTAATAACTAACCTATTTTTCACTTACATAGCACAACCATGTAATGTGCACTGCATCCACAACTAATGACAGTCTAGAAACTACTGTAAGTCAACACATCCCCCAGACTCTCAAACCCAGTATTACGTTAACTAAATAAAACTGTAACGTTACATGATCAACAATAAACCTGTAGCCACTTTGCAGCCGGCATTAATAATTAACATGGTGGCATACAGCAGGACGTAAATGATTAGGTAACATTAAATCCCACCAAAAAGTTTGACAAACAAACAAATGCTCGTTCACCTTTTCATGACAACTAGCTAACAACAGTCTGAGTTTTTCCTACGGTGACCAAGAAGCAAGCAACGTTAGATGGCCAATGCTGGGCTAAACCTGTTTGCTAACCTATCAGGCTGTGTTTTCAAGTGCTTGATAAAATGAGATGTGGTAGTGCCAGAATCCTCTATCTTGATACCACATATTTAGCATTTAGCGATTCTTTGGGCCTTGCTGTCTGGAGTTTTTGAAGCCAAAGCTTCTGATGAATGGCACTGCCGGTGCGGTCGACAGCAGATAGATACGTTATCTGTTACATGTTACGTAGGTAGGTTAGGGTTTACACAGTGAGGGGAAATGACGTTCAGCTCATCCAATGTTTCCTAAAAATAAAGATTGTTCACAAGTCCTGCGTCTTGAGGTTGAGTCTGAAGTCTTTAGAGGACAAATCTTAAGTCAGGGCTGAAGTCACTTTGTGTGCAACTCAAGTCTCCATCTCTGGTCTTTACTGTGTCTAATACATGGTAACCCTTCCTATTAGTCACACTAGTAGTGGGTTTGTAAAGTTAAATACAAAATAAGGATACATAATTTACCACATAATTGAAGCCATTATACAAGACAGGAAAACACTTAGCACATAGTGATTTAGTTAAAACCCTAATTATATGACTCATCATTTCAAGTCCTTAAACTGTAGGATTATTGGGGGGGGGGGGGGGATTTCAATTGAAATAATTTTCTGTAAATTATTTTAAATATGTAAAATGTGAAATAGCTATTTGTGAAAACCTTATTTTTATATTTGACCTGTGATCTAGACTGTAACAGAGACTTCTGTAGACTATACTTGCAAAGAGACTGACTCAAACCTCCGTGAGTCATGAAATAAGACTATAAATCATGTGCTTAACTGTGAACATCCAGTACAGAAACATACATATATACAAAGCAAACAAGCACACTTAAAAGCAAGGTGTTATGACAATGTGATACAACTCTGACAGCAACTGATATCAAATGTCATGGTTATTTTTAAACACTGATGGGCTCGGCTCCAGTCCAATGACAGGCAGTCCTAAAACTATCCAACAACTCCCACACACACTCAGCCTCACTCTTTCTTCCCCTTACACACACAAACACACAATGCTCCACACAGGCTTCAACTACCCTCTATTCTGGTCATCATAATTATTTGATGACGCAGCTTCTGGTTTCGCAAGCACCCTTTTGTACACAGGATCTAGCTTTAAATAATTTAGCACGGGGAGCTAAAAAGGTGGTCCTTTAAAACAGCAGGTACATTCAAACTCAGGAGGCAGGACACACGGAGAGAGCTTTATCTCATCTAGTCATCCACCCACTCCTTACACGCAGCTCTTCAGTCAGGCTCTTGTACCCTGTGCTTCAATCAAGCTGTATATCAATCCATTCTTTCATCCATCCATACATTCTTTTATCTCACCAGGCACCACAGTGTCTAGCCACTGTCAACTCACCTCAGGTAAGGAGCTTTCTTGGATGGGGTGTCAGTCTCTCTGCATTGCCTTCTTAATCAGCCACCATGGAGGAATTCCAGAGAAAACTGAATCAACACTACGAAGGCACCAAGCCCAGAAAGGTGAGTTATTTACACAACCACTTTCTTACAAATTCATGGCTTTTTGAAGTAAGTAAAAGTGTTGAGCAAAAGACGTATTGAGGTCATTAGCAAGCATTCTTTTTGAATGATTTATATGCAGTTGATTTAATACCAGCTGCATGCTTTAGCACATAATTAGCTGAAGCTGGTGTGCTTGAAGACAGTTCTCAGGTTCTACTTGCATCTGATGTCAAACTGAATGAAGCAGGATGGTATGATATGCTGCAAATGTTTGTATGCAGCCCTCTTGTCTTATCAAACAGAATCTTCTTTACCTAACAAGCTAAAGAGTAAAAACATGTCATCTTCAACTCCAAACCACAGGTGAGGTTCAAGCTAGCTTCGTCCTACAGCGGCCGGGTACTGAAGCACGTGTATGAGGATGGTCAGGAGCTGGACAGTCCAGAGGAGAAATACCCTCACAGCTTTGTTCACCGCAAGATCCCTCCCAGCCACTTGGAGGTGGAGCAGCTCTGTGGGTTTGAGGATGCTCATGGAGACCAACCAAGTGGGTTTTTATGATTGTGTAACACACTGTGTATTACTTTATATGCACTGGTTTGTTTGTGTGGGCTGTAAGCTAGTAATCATGGAGGCCAACAAGATATTCCTATTACATTTATATATGGTACTCCAACCTATATGTTAGTGGTTTCCTTGAAATTGTTTCAGAATGTTTTTGCTTTCATAGTAAAATAATGGCTGTGCATGATTGAGCCTCTGTTGTTTAGTGTGTTTGTACTGCCAGTGTGTGCTTACAAACATCTCAAACAGTTGCAGCAATGATGATGATGATGATGATGATGATGATGATGATGATGATGATGATGGGGAACATCTCAAGGCTATACAATTACAGGACCAATAGCCCACATGTGCCCAGATCATACTGTGATTGGTGTGGCATGTTCTCTACAGTATATATATTTTTCCGGTCATTTTTTTCTGATGGAGAAGTAGAACATGCTGAGCTGAAACCATGTTTTTCTCACCCAGTTGTACAAACATATTGTCTCTGCTGTGATGATGCAGTTCACAATCTATTGCTAAAACAAAATATGGCTGATTTCTAAAAGCAAATGGTATTACAGTCCACTATTTTGGCAGTTAATATGCAAGAAATTATACTTGGAATGGTATGAAATGCTGAAATACTGAGCAATTGTTAGTATGGTTATGATATTGTATATGTTTCTACTGTAGTGAATGTATTATCAGAATTAGTGTAAAGTGTGCAGTTAGCGCAACAATGCACACATGTGCTTTGTTGCAGGGAGTTAAATGAGAATTAATGCCACACTCATATCTGTACGGCAAAAATGAAGCAACATCAAGCAGCCGCTTCACTTAGCTAAGCACAAAGACTAGAAACGGGGGGAAACAGCTAGCCTGGCTTTGTCCAAAATCAGCCTACTAGCACTTCTAAAGCTAACTAATTAACATATCTAATGTGTTTAATCTCTACAGAAACTGAAGTGTAAAAATTACATTTAGCCCTCTGACAAGGGGTCATGTGTCAATTTATTCTTCAGTACCTTCCTGTAGTCTGCGTTGGTTGCCCGGCAAGTGGTCACGGAAATTTTTCGTTTAAAAACTTTTTAATACATTTTTCTTTTGGAGGATTTTGGAAAAGCTAACCTGGGATAACAGACTTGAGTTACCGACCTCGCCAGACTGTCCAATGGCTGATTATCATGTTGGTGTGTCACGGCCCTAAGACATATGCGCGTGGGGGATACCCAGATAGCTCAGTTGGTAGAGCACCCATACATAGAGGTTTACTCCTCGACGCGGCAGGGCCGGATTCAACTCCCACTTGCTGCCCTTTGCAGCGTGTCATTCTCCTTCTCTCTCCCCTTTCATTTCTTCATCTGTCCTGTCAATAAAGGCCTAAAAATGTGCACAAAAATTGAAGAAAGAATCTTTAAATCTCTTGTACAAGTTCTCACTCTATCCTGACAACATGTTTTGTTCTGTACCCAGGTGTCTATCCTCCAACAGGGCTCATTGCCCAGAGAATAAACGTGTACAGAGGAATGGGAAGCTACAAGCCTGCTGCAGGCCAGACTGAGGAAGCAAAGGGAGATGCCAAAGTAAGCAATGCTGCTTGCTGGTATTGATATTATAGATTTTGATCTTCAACAAAATCAGCTAAGACTAGATTTCCCACTAGCAGTGTCAGTTTTGTCTGTCTAAATGTACTGACGTTTTTTTTCTTGTCTTGATTCATTCTGCAGTTTAAATTAACTAGAACTGAAAACTTTTAGATTTAGCTGAATGTTCGTTTAAATTTCCAACAGTTTAATGTTATCTTAAAAAACAACAGTAGACAATAGAGATTAAGAAGCACCAGCAACATTGTCATCTCAACATATGCACTTATTTATGGATGTGATATGTAGAATTATTTTCTGCTATTTCAAACACCTACAGTACAGAAAAAGTTGGATAACACCTTAAAATTATGATAGTGTTTATGACACCCTTTGAATAAATAAGTTACTAATTTTGGAGCATGATCACTATGCAGCATCTCTTTGGATATACTTACATAAAGGGAATTATATTAAGAAAGTATCCCAGCTCCTTGGACATTTTGTTATATATTTTTAAACCTCACAGAGCACAGAGAAGTCTACATATGCTGAAAAGCAAACTGACACACCAAAATAAACACATACACAATTACCAGCCAATGCAGAGTCATTTAATAATTAATTCATACATCTTTTGAACAGAACAAGCAATCAAGACAAAATATCAAAATAGAAAATGAAAAGAATCCTTGGGTAATTAAAGCACCAACTGCATGGAACAAATACTATACAAAATAGCTACAAATTTGTTCATCTGGAAGGAAAAAGCCACAGTTACCGAGTTGCTGTGGAGGTGGCTTCATTAGTGCAGCAGGCTGAGAGGGAGGTCAGCTACATCACCTGCTGGCTTTAGTATCCGTTTCATTCTTTTATGCTCTAAACAAAGGCATGCTTGGCCCTGGTGACCAAGGCCAGTGTTTATCACATTTATCAGTTTAAAACGGCAATTTGGATTTAGTTTATTCTTTTTAGGGCATTATTGAAAGGATGGCACAGTGGTCCTGGAAGAGCTACTGTAACCACCACAGCACCAACTCACCACAATAAAATACAGGTTTTAGGGCTAGTCGCACACTCATCGCCACAATTCAAAGATGCAACCTACTGTGTCAGATCATTTAGAAAAGTTCCCAAACACTATGGCCAAAAAAAATGAGTTATCAGTAAAGTCATAAATGCCAGGGATTAGCAAAATAATCACTAAGTCATTGGCAATCAACAATGCAGTCCTGCCGATATGTGGTTAAAAAAAAACATGACATTTTCTGATTCACTTTCCCCAATAGACAACGTTAATTGACTTAATGTTGGAGCACTTCTACAGCATGGCTCTGCATGAAACTCTTCCAGTTAAATCATTAGTGTAAAGGTGAACAAACTGTGATAAAAAATATCTGGTTCATAGAAAGTTAAATGTACAAACCTGTGTACATAAAAATGGGTGTTGATGGCACAGTGACTATGACACGTCTTTGGTGTGGGAGATCTGGGTTCAAACTGCGAAACAGCAGCCAATGTGTCCCTGAGCAAGACACTTAACAGCAGTATTTTGAGCTGTCCATCATGCCAAAATGACTGATATAATTACATAAACCTACATGGTCATTACATTATCCAGTAAACTTCTGTTTATATGTCAAGTAACATTGAGGATGCTGTTTAAAGAAAACATTTTAACACAAAAAATGTAAATACAGACAGAATAAGGAAACCAGTGGCTCACCACACTTCACAACTTCATGGTCATCACCTTCTGCATCCTTGAATCATCCTATTCTAAGTCAAATGTACAACTTAAACACATAAAGTGATATATACATTTCCTCTCTGGACCAACTTAGATGTGTTTTTCGACAATTAAACGTAAATTACATAGATCCAGTTAAATTCAATAAATGTTTTGTAAGTATTCAATATCAAGCCTTTCCCTCCAGACTCTAGATAGTCAGTACAAAAATCTATGTTAAAAAAGGAAGTATTGTATTTTCCAATTTCTCCACCACCAGAAGCCAGAACACAGCTACAAAGTATGTTGTGTTTTACACCAGGGGTGTGACTCTTAAGCTGCATTCAACTAGAGAACCTCTTCTCACCCACACATTAAGCCCACAGCTAAATGTGGGCACACTCTCTCAGTTGCAGGAATGGAATCTGGGCATTGTGGGAAATATCCAACACAAACCAAGGCTTATTAAAATGCTTAATTTTAGGATGCACCAGCTGTTGTTTTGTTGATGTGTAATATTGATGTAGGATTATCTGACACGTGTGGTTTTCTTAAGTCTTCAGTGTTGGACTTTGGTAAGATAATTATCTACACCAGCAATCTGCGCATCATCAGAGCACCACCGAGGAAGCCTGAAGCATTGCGGCACCACACAGTGCCCCTGGGGACTTGGATGGATACCCAAAAGCCAGGGAGAGGGGGAGCAGGAGGAGGGCTAAAGCTCTTTGTACACAGGATGGGGAGGAGAAGGAGGAGAAACATATTAGCGACGCAGAAACCAAGGTAATGATCCTTAGCCAAATTATTCTCTCTAGTGTGGTGCGGTTTGTAACACCTTGCTCATGTTCGTTGGTATCTCTGTCTCAGTCTCTGTCACCATATCCTACCCTTCGTTCCCCCGTCTCTATCTCTGCATATGTCTACAGCTATCTTTTCTTCACTTTTCTGTGTTTTCAAGGATGTACCTTCAGGATTGTCTGTGCAGCCATATGGTGGCAATTTGAAGAGACTGTTGTCCCCTGAAAAACTCCTTCATAAATTGTTTATTCAAGCAGCAATTTGACTCATATTTCCGTTGTGGTGGTACCCTCTACTGCCTTAGTAATTATGACAGGAGCAAAGCAGGAAGTAAGGTGATGAAGTATAGTATGAGGTGGTTCATGAGTCAAACAAACAGGACTGTTTACTTTATGGAACAAACGGAAAAAAATTTAACTATGTCACATTCTGCGTCATGTGCGTAACCAGATGTGAAGTAAAGTAACAGACATACTGATTTTAACCAAGTGGCAACTCCGGTGCTAAAAAATGAAGCCAATGCCAAAGTGCCAAAAACAGCAGTTCATCGAGTGGCCACTTGAGGCTCACTCCAAAAGGCCCAACTTTACCGCAGCGTGTTTAGAGCCTAGTACAACAATGAAAAGTGTTTTGGTGTCTATAATGGTTTTGGTGTTATGTGTCTAAGTTCACCTTTCATAACTCTTCATTTAAATTATATCCAAGTTTAAAGTTCTGTGACAGGTGACTCCCTTCACAGGAGGCAAGCATAGACTGTAGGTTTCATTGGGCCCACCTCAGTTCCATTCCCGCTCCACCTCTCTGCCCTTTTGGATTAGCCGTTATCCGATGTCAGGCACTGCCAAACCGCAATCTTTTTCTAAACTTAACTACGTAGTTTTGTTGCCTAAATGTTAAAAAAAAAAACTTTGAAATTTAAGACCGCAACTGTTATGTTCTCTGGTTTACGGGGACAGAAAATGCTCCTGTAAGTGGTATTTCCTGCCACCACTAAGAACGCTACTTTATAAAATACTTCCATGGGTCATATTAGAGGGTAGGAATAAACAACATATATTATTTTATGGTTTTGGGGGAAATTGTTGAATTTGAAACTGTTCACAGATGGGTGTTTATTCTCGTCCTACAATCTCCTCTGTTTCATTGTAACTGCCACCTCATTTCCCTGCTTCTCTTTTCTTTTGCTGTTGTCCTTTTCCGCTGCAACAACTGCCACCCCATTGTCCTAATGTTATCTGTCAACTGTGAACACATACTGATGAGTCCACAGTTTTACTCTGCCCTTGCAGCATTTGCTTGCCACTTGCCAGCCCGCAAGGATACCCAGCTTGCTATTATCCCCTCCCGCTCACCTCCTTGGCTGATTACTGTTCTCTTCCCCTCACTTCCTCCATTCCATTCTCACCTTTCTCGTTATTTTCTCATTTGCTCTGCCTCTAGATGAAAAAAGTTCATTCTCCGCTTTTTTTCCCATTATTTGGCAATCTCACTCCTCTCTTCTTTGCTACTTTCTTTACTTTATCATCTTTGCCTTTGTTGCCCAAACTCCAAAGTAGTCAGTGTTTCACTGTTTTTGTTTCTTTATTTCTACAGACTTGTGGCATTTTTCTGTTAATGGTACCTGCTTGACTGGGCTGCGGTGCCCCGTCCTCCTTTTCCATTGCAGATTAGTACCGCCTGATGCGTGAGGCGAGCCGTGGCTGGTCGTCATAGCAGGAAACTGCTGTGACCTAACGCAACACACACACACACACACACACACACACACACACACACAGAATGTTGAAGGGGTGTTGTTTTTGATTCTCGGCATGTGGCTGTTGCCACAGCCAGAAGACAAATTTAGTTTCAAAAGTAGCTGGAGGCAGCAAAAAAATGCTGGCAAAACTATTTAAACACGGTGGGTTTGTTCAAGACACGCCTGTGCAATGATGACGCAGTGAATAGTGACGATTCTCTCCGACCAATCAGTAGTCTGCAGGTTTTCATGTCACCTTTTGGTATCCCCTCAGCTCGCTTGGAACCTCGACTGACATAGTACTAAAAAATGTACCTGTTAGCAGGTACCAGGAACTTTTTTTCATACTGGAAAACCAAAAAAGGGGAGGATAGGCAAGTCGAGTAGTTACCATGCAGTGGAAAAACGCCATTAGACTCATACATAGTAGGAAACAAAAGGACTGTTAGTCTGGACGTAGATTTCATAACAGCTGATCTTCGCAATGAAATCATTGAACCTTACTTATAGTGGAGGTTTAGATGCACCGAAACTCTACACTAAGTCAAACCATTTAGAAAAAGCATGTGTGTAGTGAAATGTGTGAGGGTTGAACACCTGCTGTTTGTGGTGCATTTCAGTCAATGGTGGTCCAACTCATTATCTGATTTAAAGGTGTAACCAGTGTGTTAAAGAGCTGTACTTGATAGTCAGAGAATTTAGTTTGTGGCCCTTAAATTCTTAAATACATGTTTCTAGTGGTTTACGACATCCATTAGTTTGTAAAGATTTACATCTTCTGTTTGTAGCCACCCCTTGTGTCATCAGTAATTTACAGGCAGCTGCTTGTTGTTATAAAAGTAGTTGTAATGACCAGCTGGCTGTATAAATGACCAGCTGGCTGTATATTATCCCACAACACAGCTATTTACCAAATGCGTTTAATTATAAATATTAATGGAAAATCCCCTGTCGTTAAGGTTGTTTAGTGTTTTTTAGCAGGCCGGCCAGTTAAACTAGATGTGTGTGTTAATGTTTGCTATTTATGAACTGGCTAAAGGTGTTGCAACAACAGTTTCAGTGTAATCATTTGGTTTATTATAGAATATTGATGCATTTGATTCAACGTTTAAATATATACATACAGCAATTGTTAAGATATAGCTGAAAAAAAGCTTCCATTGTCAGTTCAATCTCTATCCATATTTGGTTGTCTTGTCTTTCTCACCCATTCTAACCTCTTCCTCCCTTTCTTACCCTGTGCCTAACCTTACAGTTCCTCTCCTTCACCTCCTCTTCTCCTCTCTAATGTGTTTTTTCTGTCTCCAGGAGATTGACAGCTGCCAGCATTGTGGTGGTTCGGGCTGCGCTCCCTGCTCTCTGTGTCACGGTAGCAAGCTGTCCATGCTGGCGAACCGCTTCAATGAGTCCATCAGTGATCTGCGTTGCCAAGCCTGCTACCCCCATGGTCTGGAGAAGTGCCAGTCCTGTTCCAGCAAATAGCTCTGTTGAGGGAGAGGGAGGGAGGGAGAGAGAGGGAGAGAGAGGGAGAGAGAGGGAGAGAGAGAGAGAGAGGGAGAGAGAGAGGGAGAGAGAGGGAGAGAGAGGGAGAGAGAGGGAGAGAGAGAGGGAGAGAGGGAGAGAGGGAGAGAGGGAGAGAGAGAGAGAGACCCCATGTGCTAAGGGTTTTAGCACAATTGTCCCAGCGGCATATTATTGCTCTAATCCAAAGTGTTCTTGGTGGGGTGTTTCGAAGCACTACTAGGAAACATAAGCCATCATTGGAAAGGGGAATTATGAATTGTGCAGCCAGCACAAAATCATAAAATACAATTACTGTGTGCAGTGAACATGGTTTGCGATAACACAAACACATAATCACCTCATTGTTGTCACACCCTTCTTCCTGATAAAATCGGGTTCCACGACAGAGTTATCAGTTTAATTAAAATGATGCGAACATGCTTGCTTTGTATTTCATGTACTGGAAAGGCTGCCCTGTTCCTTTCTCCTCTCTCTATTCAACAGAGAGAATAAAACCTTTTATATCCCAACATGATGTACTGTATGAAGATAACTGATGCCTTCTTCTTCAATGATTAAAGTGCACAACCAAACAATGTTGAAACGCACTCCTGCTTTAAGGACGGTAATAGGATGAAACAGAGGGCCCTAACATGCAATAAACCAATCAGGGCATCATCTCCCATTCCCTTTAAAAGCAGGCACGTTTGTACCTTGGCACATTATGATGCTATTATGATGGCGGCTTTGCACCGTAATATTTTTATTTTTAATCTTTTGCATGTGTGCGCGCTGTTGCGCGTGTATGTAAGAAACAAGCATAGTGTGCACGCACTGTGCACGAGCCTAGGCGCATTTTAATGCACTGTTAAAATAATTAAATAATGTGTTCTTGACTTTAAACCAGGTTTTGTTGGTCAATGGCGTGATCACTTGCTGCTGCCGCAAGATAGCAATACACCAATAATTCACCTGAACACACCACCCTGTAAGACCAGCACGCCCATGGATGCAAAGATGGGTGCAGGTGCATTTGCTATTTAAATGGCGTGGGCGATGGACAGGAAATTGACAACTGCGTTGGTCTTAAGCTAGCAAAGACACTTGCGTCGGGCTTTGCACTGCGCCGGGTGCAAGATAGGGCCCATAATGTGTTCATAGAATTTTGAATTTAAGCTACTGTATTAGTGAGTAAAGAAGATGCAAAATTGTTAACACAAAAAGACACATTTTAAGTAAAAAAATATTGAGTTTGGGTGTATCACTTTAAGATAGAGATACAGTAGATAGAGATAAGAAAAGAAGAACAGCTAAATAAATGACAATAGTAGGCCCGCTCAGGAGGTTAAATGGTGGCAATTACAATGTTGTTGTTTTTAAATTAGTCTCATTCTCAGGTTATTGCCATACAAATTTAGTTTTAAAGCTTTACCCACGCAGTATATGAATTAAGTAAAACTCCTAATTTTTATTGTGTCCAACTGCTGTTTGAAAGTTGTGCTATATTTATTTTGTGTTAGATTACTAACACAGCAGGATTATCATATCACCAACACCCCTGACTGATATTTAATTATTAAATTGTAGCAAATGTAGTCCATAAAGATAGCGAAGGTCATAGATGGTCACCATATATTTTGAGTCAAGGATTGATTCTCTTGGTATCACATCAAAAATGTTTGATATGTACAGCTGTAATCCGGCAAAAATCTAAATGCTCCCTGTAGTCAAAGCACCATCATAAGTCTAATGGGAACGTCTATGACTGAAATGTGTGAAAGTCATTCCTTAAATGTTTGATGTTTTCACACTGGGTTACGAATGTTTGTTTGTGTCTTCCCAGCTTAAAAAACAAAATAAAACCTAACAATAAAAACAAATGCAACATACTGCATAATTCCTAGTCATAACTGCAATCAACCACAATGTTTTGTGCTATTTCAGGATGATTTAACTGGAAAGGAAACACAAAATGGTAATATTGCCACAATAGCAAATAGTTTCAGCTCTGAGTAATCACCTTCATGCAATTATGCATTTTGTCTGTGGCGATATCAGCATCTTCCAGGATTACATTAACCCATTACAAGCTAAAATACTTTTAAAAAGGTTTAAAAATTAGATATTAATGTTAAACACATAATTTTTGCATTTGACTTCCATTTGCAGATGCGTGAGTTACCAATTTTCCTTTTTTCCAAACAATACCGGTAACAAAGCCCTTCTAATATGACTACCTATTCCATAATCAGATATGAACTGCACAGAGCCACAGGATGTTTTTCAGTGGCTGCTAAAATTGCATTTCTTTCAATACTATCGGTATGCTGCAAGGCAGACATAATCAATCAAAATCAGTGTTAGCAGTTGAAAGCAGTGACTAAATCCTCTAAGGTGTCAATGACCCAAAGTCATGCCAGAACAAGCACCCCTGGACCATTACAGCCCACTATCCCTACCCCTATTCCTATCTTTCTGCTGGCATTTCAATTACTTTGTCTTATGTTAGATAGCGTCACACTCTGGTGAAGAACAGACTGTATCTTGTATCAGCAGCCTGGCCAAAAGCTCCATCAGCAATCAAATGTTTGCTATTTCTAGGATGAGAGAAGAAACCTCTCTAGCTTGTGACTAGTCTGCTAAAAAAATCTGCCACCAGTACTGCCAAAACTGAGCGTTGTCATTTCAGCTCCCATTCTCACTTAGTATTCCACAAGGGAGCCAGAGCAAGGCGAAACTGGGTCACAGAACTGTTCTTGGCCTCCTCTGTCCCATGGGATCTACAGTGATGAGAGAGCAGGTAAAAGCACACAAGTGTTTACTCTGGGTTCATAGCGCTTCAGAAAGGGGAATTCAGACAGAATTGCTGGAGCATGAAGACCACACACTTTGTAGTTCTTATTCCGAAGCTTTATTTAGGCCAGAAGCAGAGATTTAGTCTGATATCAACATTATTAGAATCAACAGTGCAATGTTTCTACACATCAGGCAAATGAAAACATGACGATGTTTATGTGGGCACATAATTGGTTACATCATGCTAATGTCATGTTCAACTAATGAAACTATTTTATTAAGAAAACAAATGTCACAGAAACAGAAATACGAGAAAAACTGATACAAAGAAAATACTTAAATATATATTACAAAAAACGTTTTTAAAAGAGGTATATAGCATACTATTAACAGTGTATACTATTAAATGTTTAAGGTGGGAAACTATCCCCATAAAAAATTAAACTCCCTAATTTAGAAAATGACCAGCCACATCATAAAAAAAATGCTCACCAGATAAATGCATCTAAGTAAGAGTATGATTCCTGACAAAATTCCTCATTGCAGACCTTTATGAATCTGGAAAGTTTTACATTGAAGAGGCTATTTATTTTTATAATCCACACTTCTTTTTAAGGGCTTGACCTCAGTGCAGTGTCCTATGCTATCTATATAGCACCTGGAAAATGTGCTTGGTAAAACACATCAATACACTGAACAGATTGTAATGTTTTGTTGTGTGTCTATTAGTAACACAGAGCTCTTAACCTATCTATTCAGTTCTTCAGAGCAATACTATCTTGTAGGCTTTTCCAGACATCTACTGGATGTATTTCTGTTGGTGGACACATGCCCATGCCACTATATCTGTTATTCCTGTGATAATATGGTGGAACATTACATTTATAAATAAATATAAATTGTTGTTTGTTTGAGGTCTCCATTATAAAATAATGGCCTGTTTATTCACAGCAGCTAGCAAACAAAGGCTTATGACTATAGAAGGAAATGTTTTCCCATTTATATATATACATATATATATATATATGTATATGTGTGTATATATATATGTATATGTGTGTATATATATATGTATATGTGTGTATATATATATGTATATGTGTATATATATGTATATGTATATATATGTATATATATGTGTATATATATATATATATATATATATATATATATGTATATGTGTGTGTGTGTGTGTGTACATGTATATATGTGATCTCTTATAGCCCATTTGTAATATACCACACGGGAAGCAGACTGGGTACATTAATCATTAACTCTCATACAGAAATATTCTGCAGTGTGGGGAAGTGAGCCACATCTAATCTGCAACAGCGTCTCCATAACTCTTTTCCTCTACATTACTTTCCTTTTGTTTCTGAACACATCATCATGAATGAATCTTTCTTCACCAGAAACCCACATTATTAAGCTTTTAATTTGCCATCAATACAGAGTTTGGTGTTAATTCTGATCTACAGACCTTTCACACTGCCAAGAAAGTGAACAGCAACAAAAGGCTAAATATAATCATTTTATCATGTTGCCAACAGTTCTCTCACACATTAGCATGTGTCTGCTCCCTCTAGTTGGAGTAGCAGGGTGGTGGTGTGATTAGAGAGACTGCCCTTCAGTGGAAGGATCAGCCTTTAACCCTTCATTACAGCAAGCTTCGACCCTGCTGAAGCATTGTTTGGCAAAATGCTCCTATTAGCTGATTGTGACTTCTTTGTGGGAGGAGGAGGGGCAACACCAAGGGCCCAATGTAATTAAGAATCTATGCAACAGAGTTTATGTTTATGAAATATATATATATATATATATATATATATATATATATATATATATATATATATATATATATATATATATATACACACACACACACATGCTCACACACGGTCATTTTTCTAGTGCTATGTGTGATCTTAAATTGTGCTTTTAATGTATTCATTATTAGTCTGTCTCACATTTCTTACAATATCATCAAAGAAAGTGTATAAAGAAGATTTATTCTGACCTCAAGGATCAAATTACATTGGTTTTGGTGTAAAAAAAAACATACATTTCATGTAATAAATTCATCAATGTTTTTTAGACATTTCACACATTACCATGTCCATGTTCTCAATACAGGAAAATGTGGGAAGGTGTCACATTGCCAGATCTTTAGTGAAGGTAGAGTTTTATCCTCTCTTTTTCTATGTGTGTCAGTTAAACTTGTGTGTGGATATGAGACGCCAGGGACAAAGTGGCAGTTGGGAACGACAATGGGCTGCACAGCACACCCACGTGGGGCCCAAAGACTCTTTGCTGCCGCTCATAAACGTCACTAAAAATTTGAAGAAAAAAAGAGGAGGACAGTATCTTTGCAGATAGGCCTTCAGACACCCACAAACACTTAATGGGTCATAACACGTCATGATTAACAAGGATTATTTTTGTATTAGTCTTACATACATACAGTTCTACATGCTATAGACTACCTTAGGGCAGTAGCTCAGTTCGTTGGGAGTTGGAGGGTTGCTGGTTCAAGTCCCCGTTTGGACCAAAGTATGGTGGTGGACTAGTAGCTGGAGAGGTGTCAGTTCACCTCCTGGGCACTGCCAAGATGCTCTTGAGCAAGGCACTGAACACCCAGCTGCTTGGGGTGCCTTTCCATGGGCAGCCCCCTCACTCTGACATCTCTCTATTAGTGCATGTGTGTGTAGTAACAACAGAGTGGAAATTTATATTTCCCCTTGTGGGATTAATAAAGTATATATTATTATTAATCTCAAGTAGGCTATACTACTTAATTTATGTTACTGAGTAAAAACAAAAAAGTAAAACAAATCATGTGGTCTAGCAGTTTGTAAAAAAAGTACAACAATGCAATATAATAAATAATTTGGTTATGTCATTATGGGGCATGGTTCGCATTATGAAGGCTACCTCGGCATAGTAAAAAAGAAAAGAAAAAAAAGTTTGCATATCAGATATTAATCAGTGACATAATGCCCCAATCCGCCAGCACGTTAAGTGACCTAAATCAAACACACCCAACAAGTGCATGCTGGGGGTTAGCTAACATGCTAAATGCTAAAATGGCCATGGTCAATTCTCCACGCAGTAACACCTGTCATTCACCTAGGAACTTGTACCTGGGCATCAATACGTAACTGCAGCGTCTGGTCTGCCAAACCCAAAAAGAAGAAGTAGAACGTTTAGCTTCTGTGAGGTGTATGAGGCCTTTGTGAGGGAGATAGAGGCTGAGTGGACGGGTAATAGTTGGACAGAGAGGATGGACTTATATGCTTTGAGAAAGCTTTCAAGTTGAACCTGGAGGAGGACTTCGCAGTGCTCGAGGCTCACAGAACGACGTTCAGACAGGTAACGTTAAAACAAGCTAACTGTGACGGTTCTTCAGTGGAGGACGTCAGCATAGCCTACGGTTTTATGTGCGCTGTACATTATGTAAATACTACGTAGCTCACTTTTTGCTTTAATATGTTTCACTTTTTGCTTTAATATGTTTGTGGCTGCAGCCGCTGTGTAGTTTTGGTTATTCATACACTAATGCTTAGTGCTTCTTTGGCCCGCTGCGTGTCAACGTGTTATTGATTGTCAGTCGTGTTTATGAATTGTGTCCTCAAATTACGTCAAATATTATCATTTGTGTCTTTACCCTCCCTCAGCCCTTTTTAACCTTTTTACTTTTAACTACCCAGAGGACATTTTAACCATTTTTTACCACAGTATTATTTACTTGTATTCAAGTAAAATTAAACAGTACTTTTATTTGAGTATAATGTTGTAGTTCTCTTTCCAATACTGCTTACAGTGTGCAGGGGAATGGAATGGAAACTGTATTGTGAGTATTCTTTGTCTGTGGTGTCAAAGAAACACTGAAACTGTGACAAATCTTTCAAATTACATCCCTGGATTCCACGTCCAACTTTGTAGAAACTTCTAATGAATATATTATCCATTCCCAGTCTGCACACCTGCAGAGAGAGAGAGTGAGTGCAAATTAAAGTATCCCCATTGCTTTTCAAGAATACTCAAAGATTCCTTATTTTACTCCCTCTAATTCCCATTCTGGAAGCTGGAATGGCAAATTCTGTGTTCATGGTCATGCCAGGAGAACTAAACTACCAAGATACACAGAATGTATTAATATTAAACTGTATGGAGATAATAATTACCTTTTTATCTCAGGTATGCCTGAAATTGTAAAAGTTTGGTCTTAGTTGTAGTTGAGTATATGAGTTGTGCATGCTGTAATGCTATGTAGTAGTGTACATTTGACTGGCCTAAGATACAGACATGTTTTAGACATGATACTGTAGGTTAATTCAAACAGAAATGGCTAAAATAAGATCAAAATAAACTGTTAATCTGTGAATAACTCCATTTATCTAACACCTTTTAATAAGCACAAACTAGTTTCAATAGTGTGGTTTGTCAGAAAATTGGTGTCGTGAATAACGCCTGTCAGGATGATGGAGGGATAGCCAATGATGGCAGTATGCGAGGCTTAGGCCTGCACGATTTGGGGAAAAATATGAATTACGATTTTTTTTTTTTTTTTTTTTTAAAGCTTAGAATTGATATCATGATTCTCTGCAAAAAAAATTTTTTTCTCACAAACTGTAATGTTGCACACATGAACCATGACAAAACAAAAAAAAATTGGCAGTACCAAACAGATTTTTTTGGCACCTATAGGATGTTAGACTCTTCTTCAATGAAGAGAAGGGAGAGCATTGCAGCTCTTGGGAGATATTTACAACCTATTTTAAACTGTCTATGTTTAAAACTCACAGAAAAAAGTAGTAGCATTTGTGATGCAGTCGGCTTGTAAAATTAAATGAGAATCAAACTCATTAAAAAAGAATAGAAATCAAAGAAAATTTAATCGTGAACAGGGTGAATCAAGATTGTGATTTTATAACGATGAATCGTGCAGGCCTAGCATGGCGTTGATGTAGGGATGAGGTCGAGGTGGATGGGTGGACATTTTGACACATAAGACTGTTGTCCACATCATGTTTCCTACCAACAGTCAATGTAAATGTGTGTGTGTGTGTATATATATATATATATATATATATATATATATATATATATATATATATATATATATATATATATATATATATATATATATATATATATATATATATATAATATAGTGCTTTCCTAGTCTTAACGACTATCACACTCAGATGGGCAGCATTGGGGGCAATTCGGGGTTCAGCATCTTGCCTAAGGACACTTTGACATGGGACTGCAGGTCTCTACCACTGAGCCACAGCCACCAAACAGAAAAAACTGTTTTGTGTGGCAGGGCACTTAATACTTATCTGTCAAAATAGCTGTCTAAGCAAAATAAATCTCGCCTTCCAAAGTTTATCCACCAGGAAACTGGAATTAATTTCTCTCTCGGTATATTAACAGTTATGAGTGAAAATAGTGTAACTGCATTGAAATGCTTAGTGCTCCATTAAGTTTCTCTTTATTCCCTTCTGCTTATAAATTATCCAGTATGGAACAAACATAATGGAAAATCTACAATTATAATTCAGAGTTCTCCAGACACATGAATTCCTCTGGACACCTATGCTGATAATGACTTGTAGATTAACATCGGTATTATCTCTGCCTCAAAGAAAGAAAGTATGGCATATTCAATATTCTTTCAGACGATCACATCAGAGGAAGAAAGCTGTTTATCCCAAAAAATGGTTGCACACTTTTACGTGGCTAAATAGGCACTGCTCCTGAAGGTGCCCCCCAGTGAATCTAAGCAGAAGAGTATGATTAAGCTGGGAACGCAAAAACCCAGACCCACTATACAGACCACAACCCAAAAGACACATGATGCTGACATATGGGCTATACAAAATGCTAAAGGTAAGAGATGTGAAAGCTAAGTGTGGTAATAAGGACTGGAAGAGATGCAGTGTTGGAGGAACAAATCAGTTAGTCCAGTCAATGTGCAGCAGGCAACAGTAAAGCATTACCAGCAGAGCTAAGGGCTGGTCAGATTATAAAGCACGGCTCATTGTCTTCTATGAGTGTTATTGGTGTTTGTGTGTCAGCTAATGCTGATCAGCTGGAGATGTGCGTGACTACAGTGCAGAGTTGCTGGGATGCTTCATTGGTAATCATCTCAGTAACTCTCACTGAGCAGATTTAGTTTGTTTTATTAACTCTCTGCTGATTATATGAGCTTCCAACACCACCTGTCTCACACAATGTATGAAGGCTGTTATTCCTTAGCTGATCCGACTCAGATTTTCAACTTTGTCATTCATCTCTACTGTGTTCCTGCTTGTTTGATTTTTTTTGCTGCTGCTTATAATATTCAAGTTGTCTTTATCTGCTTCTTTCTTCTGTCTATTACAGTTTCATCGCTTTCTGTTATTGACTGTAATTTTTCTTTCATTTACAGCACATATTTGTGCACACAAGATTTTATAAAAAACAATTGGTCATACATTGACATGTTTACATATAAATAAATAAAAACAATGCAACTTTGTTTTCACAAATGAATCACAATTTGTCACATATTGCCTTTTTCAGAATTAAATCTACAAATCATCTGTGTGACATATCATATGGTGTGTATGTCATTCAGACAAATTTGATTAGCTATCTTTTGTCGTCTTCTCTACCCATGACACTGTCCTGCTTCTTTCTAAACCCAAAGGTGATGCTTCAGTGCCACGGCTGTAAGGGGAGAGCACTTCTGTTTCTTGCATGACTTCACTCTGCGTTCACTATGTGTTGCGTTTTGCACGCCTTACAACGTATTTGCAATTATTACGGTTAGAAATGTGTCATACACAAGATATGGAATCCATTGGGTTACTACTCTGAAGAACGATACAATCCATGGCTCCTTCCTGGGTGGAAAAGCCACTCCTCAAAAAGTTAATATGCATAACCTAGTGGTGGCTGTAGTTCAAAATAGAACATTTTATCTTTGCAGACATGGTAATGCAACCATCATAACCATGAATAGCCCTCCTAACATTAAGAATATAAACTATTTTGAGTCATATCAATAGCAAAGGATATGGATATAAAAAGTGGCCCACTTAAATCTATTTATATAATCATTATGTACTGTATGTGCTCAAATGTAATACCTTTTAAATGGATGTACACAGCTATCTTTAACTGAGGGCAACTCAGAATTGCAGGAAGAGTTATGGCACATGCATCTTACTTGAATACTATATTATTTCAGCAGTTAAATAATTTAGATTCAGGTTGCCACTTTATAATTCTATGTTTGTTTGCAAAAATTGTACTTTTGTTTTATTTTCTCTGCCTAGCAAATGGAAATAGGCTTATTTTAATTCAGATTGGCACTTTAAAATGTTATTTGCATTGATTTTTTTTGGCCTCTGTCTGTAGCAAGTAGCCTACATTTCAATAAGAATAGTATAAATCTACATGCCTTGATGATTTTATTATTCATATAGCCTGCTACTGCCTATCAGTTATTTTCAAGCACAATCAACACAAATCAACACCCAACACACCTATTTGACCGGTAAAATGAAACCTTACAGGTCACATGACCAGCACCAATTTTTTTGTAGGGAAAACCTTCATCTTCATTGTAACATACATTAGACTGGCTGCTGCTTGGTTAAGGTAATTTGCAATATTTTCCTGTTTTACCATGGCTTGAGCTTTGACTTTTCCACTTGCTTGTCGCCGCTTGTAGTTTGTAAACCTACAGTAGTCTACTGCTTTCAATCAGATCGGACTGGCAGGTTAAATTGTTCGTTCTACACAAAGAGTATGCCAGGCAGACACATGGCTGACAGGCCATAACTGATAACCAGAATTACATTGACAAAACCGTGCCCTGAAGGATACATTGCGAGTCCAGCTTCCTGGACTCCTTGTGAAATAGTGTTTCTTCCTCCAACCTGAAATCATACAACCCTAGACAATGTGAGAACAAATGTTCTCTGCTCACCCGCAGTATTTTCGAGAATATTTTGAGACACAATGTGAGGTTCTAAATTACTTTTTGCCCTTTTCATTGAAATATATGTACAATTTTATCTGTAAAACAATTCCTTAATTGTAGCCCCATGTCTAACTGTAAGTCAACCAGGCTATCAGTTGCCAATGGCTATCAGTGCCACAGAATAATCACCATAATCCCACCACACCAGTCATGGCAGCCCCTGCCACGCTGCTCGGAAGTCTCACATCTTTGAAGCACTAGAGTCCAATCCGCAAAGGAGATGGGGGTTAGACATCAATTTACACCCTGTTGGGCTGCTCTCCAACCTATTTTGGATTGAGACTGGAAATGGAGTGAGAGATGCTGTGATGGTGAAAGCAGCTGCAGCAGTAGATTACATTATGAGAGAGAGGCTGATTGATACAGAAGGATGGCTAATTTGGATGACAATGGCAGTTATAAGAACAGTTTTCACGGGCTGTGGGCACAAGTGTGTGTGTGTGTGTGTGTGTGGTGTGAATGAGTGTGTGGGTCTGTGTTATTCAGGATGTGATCATTTCACAGCTTTGGGACTACTAACATCGTTGTCCTGTGGTTTTTACAATAGCTTATAATATCTTATTGCCTACTAGATCCTTTAAAGTCAGAACTTAAGGAAGAGCATGGCAAAATCCCTCTAACATTTCCTGTTATTAACAGGAAATTAACACAAATTAACACAAAGCAATATTGACAAATGTACACTCCATTTTATTAGGTGCCCATAATGTTGGTAGCAAAAATGTAGCCATTTTGACAAGCTGGTGATGTTGTGCAACGGTTCAGCAGCTGTTTTTGGCAGGAAAATATTAAACCCCACCTGGAGTTTGTTTGTTGACAGTCTGGTGTGTTGTGTCTAAAACATCTTTGACTGTTAAGAATTAGTCTGAGAGTCGTCACAGAGGGTTGCTCTGCTAGAGCAGAGACAAACCGATGAAGCGAACGAGGGCACGATTTCACTTAAATTCCTTCCAGTCTTTAACTTTAGAAAACTATTCTCTGTGTGCCTGCCAGTTTGTTTGATCCATTGGCCTGATTCTTTCTCTGCTGGCTCAAGTGCCACCTCGAAGTGATTTATTTGTTACTAATTTGTTGGAACGTGGAGGCGGTGACTCATCTGTTGCATTCTGGTTCACCCTTACATTTATTAAAAGTGAAGAAGGGAGATAACTGACAGTTGCATTAAAGGCAATCAGGTGGCGACCAACTATGGAAGTTAATTTTCCAATTGCATAATTGATATTCATTGGTATAGTCACCATGGACAGTAGTCCCTGGGAATAGTATAAATAAAACTAATAATAAATAAATATTTTTTTATTTTAAATAATAAAATAATTGTTTTTCTTAATTACTGTTTTTGTGATCCCTAGGAGCTGAAATTGTAATGACAATTAAAAATGTGATTTTAATTGCACAGCCCTACAGTATGCCTTCACTTTTTCCTCCTTAAGAAATATTGTTTCAAAACACACACATTTTATTTATAAAGTCATATAACTTCATAAAATTACCTGCATGTCAATGAATACCACATGTTACTTGGCACCTCATTTGTTGCCATTTCACAGAAAAAAATATGTCCTCACTTGGCTGGCTCTCTGGTAGAATCCCACACCAGTCCTGTTCTAAGCAGTTACTACTCCAGTCTTTAAGCCTCTCCTGCTGACACTTGGGCTCACCTTGCAGGTTCTCTGCTAGCTGGAGTTAATTTGCAAGGAGGAGAAATCTGAGTCAGCACAGCACCCTAAGTGTCTCTCCACATTGCCTGACAGCAAGGTAATTTTTTACCTCCGAAACAATGAAAACACTGCATCCTTGCCAGATCTCTCCCTCTCTCCAAAAGGTGATTGTGCCTTTGCCATTTTAGTTCAAACCCTCTAGAATCTTCTCCCTCTGCTAGCTCTGCTGAATCTTTTGACTGTTTCTAGCGTAAAAAACCCACCTTTTATACTTTAGCCTTTTTTTTTAAAGTGTTGCACCTCAAATCAGAATCAGAAATACTTTTATTGATCCCTGAAGGGAAACTCTGTGTTGCAGTTGCACAAATTGTAGAAATACCAGAGTAGAAATATAAATAAAGAAATATAACAAGTGTGGATATGTACGGTATTTACATAGTTAAAGGAATGTTATTATACAGTATTTACATAATTAACATAATTAATGAATTGGTGAAAAGTAATAATAATAATAATAATAATAATAATAATAATAATAACTGTAGCAGTTTAGTATTGCACACTTTTCTGGCCAGTGTTATTGTTCAGTTTCAACCTCTCTAAGTGTCTGTGTGTCAGACACTTAGAGAGAGGAGTTATAAAGTTTGATGGCCACAGGCAGGAATGACTTCCTGTGGCGCTCAGTGGTGCATTTAGGTAGAATGAGTCTATCACTGAAAGTGCTCCTGTGATTTAGCAGCAAGCCATGGAGTGGGTGCAAGACATTGTCCAAGATGGCATGTAGTTTGGACAGCATCCTCCTCTCTGACACCACTGACAGAGAGTCCAGATCCACCCCCACAACGTCACTGGCCTTGCGGATCAGTTTGTAGAGTCTGTTGACGTCCGCTATCCTCAGCCTGCTGCCCCAGCATGCAACTGCAAAGAGGATAGCACTGGCCAACACAGACTCATAAAACATCCTCAGCATCGTCCTGCAGATGTTGAAGGACCTCAGCCTCCTCAGAAAATAGAGATGCTTTGGCCCTTCCTGTAGTGGGCATGAGTGTTTTTGGCCCAGTCCAGTTTATTGTCCAAGTGCACTCCCAGGTATTTGTAGTCCTCCACAATGTCCACACTCACCCCCTGAATGGAAACAGGGCTCACTGCTGCGTTGGCTCTCCTTAGATCCACCACCAGCTCCTTAGTCTTTGTCATGTTGAGCTGTAGATGGTTCTGCTCACTCCATGTGACAAAGTCCCCCACCACAGCTCTGTACTCAGCCTCGTCACCCTCGCTGATACATCCAACCACAGCAGAGTCATCAGAAAACTTCTGAGGATGGCAAGACTCTGTGTGGTAGTTGAAGTCTGTGGTGTAGATGGTGAAGAGGAAGGGAGAGAGGACAGTCCCCTGCGGGGCCCCAGTGTTGCTGACCACGCTGTCTGACACACAGTGTTGCAGGTGCACATACTGTGGTCTGCCAGTCAGGTAGTCAACAATCCAAGACACTAGGGGGGGATCCACCTGCACCCAGCAGCCCGGCCGGATGGTGTTGAAAGCACTAGAGAAGTCAAACAACATGACCCTCACTGTGCTCGCTGGTTTGTCCAGGTGGGCATAGATGCAGTTGAGCAGGAAGATGATGCCGTCCTCAATTCCCAGTTGAGGCTGGTAGGCGAACTGGAGGGTGTCCAGGAGAGGTCTCCCCATGGGCCGCAGCTGTTCCAGAACCAGTCTCTCCAGGGTCTTCATAATGTGGGAGGTCAGTGCCTTGGGTCTGTAGTCCTTGGCGTCACTGGGACGTGGCGTCTGTGGCACAGAACGAGGCAAGATGTCTTCCACATCACAGGGACCCTTTGGAGACTAAGGCTCAGGTTGAAGACATGGTGAAGGACTCCACATAGCTGAGAGGCACAGGCTTTGAGCACCCCAGGACGGATACCATCAGGGCCTGCAGCCTTATTACAGTGGAGTCTGGTCAGCTCTCTTCTCACCTGGTCAGCAGTGAGGCACACAGAGGTTACAGGTGGGGTAGGGGTAGGGGGAGTCAGGCTGGAGAGAGGTGTTAACCTGAGGGCTAGAGGAGGGGGGAGTGTCGGTACACGATCCGTCCTACCTGCACAACCCGTTCTGCGCATGTACAATATGTTCGCGTATGCACAGATGATGTACGAACATTTACCAGGGATTTACGGCACTGCACAATCTGTTCGGTCTGCTGTTAGCCTCCACCGGAAAGCTAACAACGTTAGTTTAGCTAACAGCTGATTCGGCTAACCGCTAGCTGACAGCTTGATTCAGCCTAAAATAACGTTACTCAAACTAAACCGTGGGAAAAGCAGCTCTAGCTAAATTAAGCCTTTGCAGTAATAATAAAGACAAGTATTGAGTGATTGTATTTTAAATGAGCACAAGTAAAGTAAAACTGACATAACAGCTGTTTATATTCAAATGGTTATTTTAACTTTTGAGGGTCTTTTACATGCTGTCTCAGCTAACGTTAGCTTTCCGGTGGAGGCAAACGGACTTTCTTTAACTGTCTATGGGAACAGATCGTGCAATGTCGTAAATCCGCGTTCATCATGATACCATCTGCGTATGCGCGAACATATTGCACATATTGCGCAGAACGGATCGTGCAGGCAGGACGGATCGTGCACCGACAGGGAGTAGGGATCTCCCAGGAGGAGGGCGAGGGACAGTGAGGGGGGGAGGGGGGAGTAGTGGGGTTGGAGGTGAGACAGCAGTTGTGTTGATGGGCAGGGGCAGGAGCATCAAATCTGTTAAAGAACAGATTAAGTTTGTTGGCCCAGTCCAAGCTGCCATTAACTCCTCAATTATGCTGTCTTCTAAATTTTAATCTGTATTTTGTAACTCATGTTTCTTTTTATTGATTTATTCATATACATGTGTCTGAAAAGCACTTTGTAACTAGGCGTTTTTTGAAAGTGCTACATAAATAAAGCGTTACTTACTTCCTTGCTCTCCATCTTCCCTCCGCTCTATGTCCCTTTCTGTCTCTGCTGTTTGAAGTACAGTGAACCCTCGTTTTTCACGGGGGTTACGTTCCAAAAACAACCCATGATAAGTGAAATCCGTGAAGTAGTAACCTTTTTTTTTTTACCATTATTATACGATGAAATACTCCATTATACACTGAAACCAAAGAACAAAACCTTTTTACAGGCCCAAGCATTTGTTTAACAAATAAAAGTACTGTATAAACGTTTTTTTACAAATAACTACTGTACTGTAAAATAATAATTTTTATCAATACGAACTGAAGGCTTCAATTTGCGGTGATCAGCACCGCCCACCGCGACCAGAGTCATTGGAACGGGAGAAAATGAAAAATGATTATGAAAACAAATACAAAGTAAAGTCTTCAGCTGTCCTGCCAAAAATAAAAAGCCAGAAAATGCTCAAAACATTATCTTAAAAAAAAAAAAAAAACATCAAATTGTGAAAAAACACATGGAAACATGATTGAAATATAACATTTGTTTGTTTCATTTATTAAAATGTGCAATATGTAGTACTGGCAGCTAGCATTGAAAATGGTTACTGCAATCCAAATTCAAAAATACTGGAGGGAGTCATCACTCCCACAATGTCAATGTAGATGCTGGCTATGATGACTGTCATAAAAACCAGGACCATTGTACCCGGCTGACAGTCACCTTTTTATCAGCTAAATGATACAACCACAACCTCGCAATCTTCTGTATCCAACTGAGGACCATCGTCTGTCGGCTTAAAATTACTGCAACAACCACTTAAAAGGCTGCAACCTTGTGGTCGTCCCATAATTTATTTATTGCTGTCTAAAGACCATTTCAAATGATACAGTATGTAAAAAGTGTATATTGGAAATAGTTACCAACTCTGCCTTTAGCAATACATGTAGGCCATACATACATACTGACTCACAGGACGAATCTTGGCACAGAAAAGAGATTGTGGAAAGTCCTCACTCTGGAGGCCCTTCCCCATCCATGAAGGGAGCTCTGGTCCTTGTGAGTACACAAGAGAACACATGCACACGCGCACACACACAAAATGATTCACACGCTATGCCATTACCTCCCAAAGGAGTTGTTAGACACATAATGAAGTCAGCAGTCGCAGGAATAACTAGTGATTCTTCATTGTAAACAAGTCAGTGTCACTTCTGCTTTAGAATTCACTTTATTCTATCCAAGATGTCCTCTAAAGCGGTCTGCTTTAGAGGACAGCTTAAAAATTTACTTCACTTTCAATTCTAGTGGGCCAATTGACAGAAGAGAAAAAATGAAGAGTACTAGCCACACCAAATACAAAAACAGTATTTGCTGAAGGAGAGAGAGTTATGGCATCCGTTCAAAGTTTGAGTGTAGTTTATGAAATGAAAGGTCAACATTGAGTGCCTCCCACAATCATCCAAGGCAAACCAGAAACAATGTTGTGATGTTAAATATCTGTCTCACGTAACGTTATTCTAAGGTACCGTCTATCATTGCTTTTAAACAACCATGACATACAAGACTTAACCTCTGCTTTTTCATCTTACACATCACACTCCTTTGGTGGTCATTTCAGTAGATTTGCCAGTAACATATTATGGAAACACAATAAGTATGGAAATTAAATGCACACTCACTGCATTACTTCAAATACTAAGTTACACCTCTAGTAAACTAGTATTCACATGAAATGAAACAATAGATCATTGAGACGATTTAACAAAGGACACTGGGTAATAACAAATTCAACACGTGAACTGGTTGCTAGGGACTCGTCACTAGGCTTCCTCAGTAATTGTCTATTTGCATAGGTAAAGCTGCCGAAGCTGAATACTATCCAAAACTCCATTTGTCAGATGAGCGTCAATTTGGGAGCTTGCGTGCTACCACTCCTCACTCTCAAATGACTTGACAAGGCTGTCGTTTGTACAATTTCACAAATAATCATTGGGACCAAAAAGGATATTTGAGTCAGGTATGGCTGCAGCCTGGAGACCTTGTGTCTCATGCCATCCTGGCTGGTGCTGTCCGCTGAAAAGTGGCACTTTCCAGAGGTGGAGGTTGAAACCCTGACATCTCGGTTTAATTTGCAGTAATGTGTGTCCTATTTGGCAGCCTAACAATTGATAGGCTGTAGGACTAATATGGAATCGAAAGAGCTCACGGATGGGGTCAACAGTGTTGCCGTATTAAATCGGACTCCAGCAGAAGTTTATTTAATTTATACATCCTTGACATATGTATACTCCTGATAGTAATATATAGGCTTATATTGCAATCTCTTAGGCCTACATGTAGGTGTACATACATTTAAATAAACACACGTAGCGGAGTTCATGGAGTGTTTTTTTTATTTTTTCCATGAGTCAGAGCCAGGCAACAGCTGTGAGGGAGAGCATGCGTCCTCCGCCCCCCATGCTGGACCACCACCTGACCCTGTCTCCTGACAGCAGAGGGGCTGGAAAAACAAGCCGAAATATGTTGGTCAAGAGCAGAAACAAATCGTTCATTTGTGGCCATTAACGTCACTTTAAAAGACAAACAAAAACCTGAAGAATAAACAAAAATGTTGTGCATCGTAATGTTTCCTGTATTGAATGGGGGGGGGGAAAGAGCTCCGCAGCAATTAAGCACACGGCAGATAGTGCGGGACAGGAGGTCGAGCATAGAAACAAAACATCCTGTTAATTTTCAAAATAAAGTAGACCGTGCTCATGGCAGATCATATTTCCCTGCACTACACCTTGAAAACACAGCACAAAGTTGTTTCCTCTCTATTCTTCTGGATGGAAACAAACTGTTGTTTTTGTGATTCTATTATACATGAATTTGCGAGATCTCGTGGGTCTTCGAGACTTCGAGACAGCTGTCAGTCATAGCAGCAGCCTTTCTGCAACAAATCCGGACCTGGTGGGTATTCACGGACGACGGAGCAGACACGCAGCGGAGCCGATCCGCAGCCGTTCGGCATCCCGTGGAAGTTGGGGGTTTGTTACAACACAATAGAACTAGCAAAGCAGTTTTGTGTTTATGTGTGGGCGAGATTTATTCAGTTTGGGAAATCGCACAGTCTCTGGCTGACTAAACAGGGATGGACCCTTTTGCCAGTGATGGGGGGCCGAGACTGAGAGCTTCATGGAGCTACATGGAAAAATATACACCAAACAAGCCACTTTGAAATTTTGCTGTTTTCATGACTACAAAAGCTGGATGACACTACCCGTAGACTAAAAAAAATTGCATGACTCTCTCCTCAAAAGAGAATAAAAAGACATCATCCTCCCCTATTTTCCTCTGGTGGTCCATATCATAAATTTGGTCCCTTAACGGAGGTTAGCTAGCAAATAAGCCCACTGACGGTAACTTTATTGTTTATGTTTTGGCACATTGTTTAGTAATGACAGCAGTGGTCATAGTGAGTGAAAATGTCATGTGAGTTGCATGTCATGTATCTGGAAGTGTTCATTAGCTGTGTAACATTTGTGTGATATCTGTAAAGTTGAACTGTCAGTTGTAAAACATTTTATTCTGATTAAAAGACTCTCTGTGAGTGAAAGGACACTAACACTATATCCTACAGTGTAATGGTTAGATAGCTGTATGATGCTATGTTTTGCCAACTGAAGGGGCAAATCTGAGGACAAACAGAGGGGAAACATCCCAGGTATACATTCACAAACATGCAAGCTAATAGGGGTCCCTTTTAGGTAGAAGAGCAATTTGTATGCCTGGGGAGGAGTATAGTGAGCAGAGAGTATGGTCCAACTCACTGGTTGCATGTGTTTCTCAAAGTGAAGATTTTCTGTTAACAGTTCAGTTGACAACTTTGTGGTTGGCAGAACTGACATAGCTAGTCATTTGTGGGTGCTTCTGACAAGGATGTGGTCTCTCTGCCAAAGTTATTGCCAATGGACCTGGATAACTACATGAATTAATTTGTAGCAAGGTTTGTTATCAGGGAATTGGGCTCAGGTGTGTCTCATTCCATGTGCTGATTGGATAGAACCCTCACCTCAATCACACCAATTGGCCTAGGAACAGCTTGTGGCACTGGACTCTGTGAAGCTCTATCTGGGCTATTTTGGGGCATTTTCTACAGTTCAGACTGATGTTGTTCCCTTCGGGGCACATAATACCATTTAACAATGTTGGGCAAACTGGTGTGGCTTAAGTCCTGTATTAGATGAACAAGCGGGGCTTTGCAGTGCATATGAGTCTTTGCAGTCAAGAGTGAAATCAAGCTGTGGTTCTGTACCTTTTTTTTCTAAAAATAAAACCTTTTGTCAGTGGTGATGAAGAGTATTGCCCATTAGGGGGCTTGAACGGGACGCTTCTTTGCCCTGATTAGCATTTTACAACCAATTTATGTTCGTCAGATACCTACAAATGCAGGAATAGATGGAAGAATATGTTCAACATGTGACCTGCTTAAGTTATGTGTTGTAAGGCTGGCTGGAAGGTCAACCGAGTGCAGTTTCCCACAATGGTCAAAAGAAGAGGAATTGTAAAATATAATATAAAATATATATATATATATATATATATATATATATATATATATATATATATATATATATATATATATATATATATATATATATATATATATATATATATATATAGCGGGATGTCGAATTTATGTCTCAGTGGGTTGTATCTTTTCCAGTTTAATGACACAAGACTGGAGGATTCCAGTCTGAATCTTCTGTCCCATATGGAGCCTGTTTATCTAAATTGATTTGCCTTTAACCTCCTTAAGATGAATAAATACTGTCCACAGTGGCGCAGTGATCAATTGTGCCACTGTGGGTTACAAACACTACAGCACAAATGACTATCAGGTCTGGATGGTGAGGGAAAGCTAGAGAATGCCATTTACAGCATTCATAAATGTGCTAAATAAAATGTATTTTTCACAGTTATGATAAAATGTTCAATTCATTCTATTCCTAAACACTTTCCTTGTTTGGGACCGAATCAAATTGTAAATGTATCTTAATAAACAAAACAGCCCTTTTTGATTGCAATGCATTTACCAGTGTCTCTGCATTCTGTGCTTGATATCCTTTCATTTACAACCTTATTTTCAGCAGTTTCTGCAGAGATGCAGGGAACTCTAATTAGTCAGTATGCCTTGGTTGAACAGATGAATATTTCCTGTCTTTCTTTTTAATGCAGGCCTCCCCATGAAGCGAGTGACAGTGTGGAGGATCGGGACGTCACTGCAGCCAGGAACACAGGTGATTAACGAATGTTTGTGGAATCGTGCTGAGAATTTAGTTGGGTGTGTTCATGTGTGTGACTGTTTGCTATGAAAGTGTGTCTATACCCGTAATATGTGCACATGCTGAAGTGCCTATGCATTTCTATTACAGTCAACAGCTTTGTTGTCAACACATCCATAATTCTGTATAAATGACAGCTGTTTGTAGTGTGAATAGATGGTATAGTACTTAGATAGAAGAGATAAAGGCAATGGCAACTACTTGCTCTTGAAAGGTACTCAAGCAGTATGTTGTATCTTAATTAAACCCTGCATAAAATCATTGAGTGTATTAATTATTGGTATATTTTTATGAGATAATGAAGAATGGCAATTATTAAAAAAAGAAAATTTGATCAAAACTTTTGAAGTTTTTTATTGTGACAGAACTGCTATGTTCACATTTAAAGAGACCGAGAGGCAAAAATGAGTGGAGATCTCTCATACGAACGATTATTGCCATTTTCAATATTCAGAAACAGTATCTCTATAATTTAACAAACGTTATTTGAACTTTACCCACACTGAAGTTTATGCTTACTCATTTAGACCTCTTCCCGCAATAGTTACCAGTGTGATAACAAGGACATTATCCCTCACTGGCTTCCCACTCATACCCACTGCCAGTTTAGATGGTTACAATGTCTGGCCAGTAGTCTCGAGTTTGCCAGACACTCCTCCACATGCCGCGGATCTGCGGAGGAGGGTCTGGCTAGTCTCCATATTATTCTGGGATAGGATAAAAACGTGCTCTGGTTTATTGACATTTCTTTAAACCAATCATAATCGTCATGGGCGATGCGGCAAAATAGCCTTGGAAAAGAACTTGTTTTGGTGGAACGTGGACGTTCAAAGGATTTTTGTGGTGTGACAGACAACTCAGATTGGACAGATCTATCAGTCTAGCTAGCGGTCTCAATTTACCCTGCAGAGCTCTGAGGAGCAATTAACTATAGTCCTTATAAATCCACTGGAGTTTAAAATTCCAACACAGAGAAAGCGGAAGGGAACGGACATCAGTGAAAAGACATGCATCCAGTGGAATTTCCTGCGGCAACGGAGCAATCCCGGAAGTAGAATGTCGAGGATATAGACTACCTGGCCAATGCTGATCAAAAATGGTCAAGAATCCAGTATCATGTCTGGTCTTTAAGACAGCTCATGTCACTCCACTTTTCATTATTCTCCACTGGCTCCCTGTCGCTGCTTGCTTTAATGGCGTTACACGTGTTTTCACTTTTTTAACTATTAGGGTGGAAGAGGTCAAACCTTAGTCATTGTTATTGGTTTATGAACCTTGGTCACCGTGATTCCAAACCTCCACCCAACCTGAACCTGAGCATGAGTCTAATTAACCAGAATACGTGAGAACTCCTGTTAGCGTGTGCTGGGCCATTGAGTTTAGATTTTCCTAGAGTGGCCACTTGCACAGCACCCTCCTACTGGACTGAATTCCTTTATTCAGGTTTATGAGCGTTCTTGTTCACTACAATATGCAAATGATTGACTACTAGTCCTATTGTCACTCAAACTGGGAAGCTGAATCCAAACTCTTCCATGTGGCTACTTGTGTTACCTAACTGTAGTCAGTCAGAAGAATCCATCTGTGTCTTCAAGAATGAGTTAAGATGTAACTCTTCTAGAAGTGCCTACTTGCTTAATATGCTCTTTGCTTTCTAGTTTAGAGAGAGATAGATGGAGAAGGATGGGAAAACGAGAGAAACACTTCTAAGTATCTTCATGCTTCTGTAGTTACTGTTATCTGCAGCTTCTACATTATCCGTTTGTGTACTCCTACTTTTTCTGAGAGCACAGGAATGAAACAAGTAGTCTATTGGAGACCCAGAGTCAAGTGTGCCTGAGTAATTTACTAAAATGTAAGGGTTAAACTGTACCTAAAAGGCAGTTGTCTGATGTCCGATGTATACTCTATAGTCTTCTGAGAACATTTATGGTTACACACTGACTGTCCATGGAGTCTTGCCATGGTAAAACTGCTAAAAAAGAAAAATGTGTAATAGAAATCAAATACTGCTTCAAGACTCTATATAGTCCAATGCGTGCTGCTTACGTTGGTAAAAATAAGTACTCTTATAAGTTTTGGTAAAAACTTCAGGGCACCTTGGTTTTTCAAATCAATTCCTCAACTTTCTCTATAAAAGAAAGTGTGTTACAGTACAAAACATCTCTGCACTCTGGAGTCTGATAGCTGGATCTGTGGTCAGCGGACTCATCTCTTATTTTGTGAAGTTTCCAAAGACAATCGATCAACTATCCATCCTGCCACTCTTCCCCCATCCCTCCCCGTCTTTTGACCTATACTGCTTAAGTACGCTGGAGACTACACGCAACTGCTGCCCTTCTTTGTCTCACCGTCACTCCCAGCTTTCCTCCATCTCTCTCTTTTCTCCCCACAAACTCTTTAATGCATCATTTATTTGTTCCATTACCCTCCAGACAGCAAAGCTGTTGGTTGTTGTAAGAACGGGCTCCAGAAATCAGCTTAGAGCAGAACACCATGTTCTCTAATGCTTGCAAATTCACATCAAGCACAGCAGATTACATGATTAGCTGAAAGATTTACTCAATAACGGGTAATGTTCTGATTGTAGAAGTTGCTCGATGAATAACATTACCTGCTGAAGTTGTGCTGTGAGCTGGGTAGAATGCAAAGAATTAAGCAATGACAAATAAATAGACTGCTGCACATGCTGAGTGACTGATGCATGCTTTGACAGCTGAGCTCAAATTGGTCTTGGACTTTGCATTGACAGGTGTTCCTGTAAACATCAATGTATGTACATTTAGACATATTTCTTCTAAACTACTCATATTTCATTCTCCTACAATACAAGAGTTTTCTGATCTCAATCCCTCATCGTTTTATAATGTGACAGGGATGGTTCAAGGTAATTGGTAAAATGACCTGTACCCGCCCTATTTGCACTGATATAAATTGTGACATATTCTAGCAGCTGAGCTCGTTCTCCTTTTTAGTTGTTTAGCATGTGCATTTTGTGCATTGCTGTTGAATAACAAGCTGTGAAATATGGATTCTCATGTTTGAGTATTGTTAGTGTTATGAGCTGAATTGATTAACTCTCTGGGGATGGTGGTCCTTCGTGTATACTTAATTTTCAACCACTTCAGCTGAAAGAGTGCACAATCAGTTATTTTTTTTTTTTTTAATGAAGACTTGAAAGAGACATGAAACCTAATCAGTTTTAATTTCTTAACACTCCACTGCAGCTGACAATTTTCTATACAAAAATGATAATGCAATGGTAATTTTTAGTTGTCACATAGCATTTCAATTGCTTTAATGAAAGGCTGGAAAAAGCAGAATACTGATATTCCAGAAGAAGATTTCTTTGTTGCTGGCTCTTTATAATAGTACTAAATGCATGAAGGCACTTTTCTGTACAAAAAGCTGCTTAACATTTAAGAATAATCATAACATATAACAGAAGGGGAATTCTTAAACGTGGGATATGGAATTCCAACTATCCTTTTTGCTCAGCACTGAAGAGCTGGATAGGATTTGTGCAAATCCTACTTGTGTGGACACACACACACACACGCACACACACACACAGAGGTACATGGTCAAAAGAAAGAAGAAATATAAATAATTAAATACACAAATAAAGGAGAACAAAAATAAATGAAAAGCAAAAGAAAATTAAACGAGAAATCCCTCTTGTCTTTAAAGCACAGCGGCAATGGTACACTAATAGAGAATGCAAAGTAGTGTAACATTATTTTATATATCATCTAGAGCCCGACCGATAAAGGATTTTTAAGGCCAATCCCAATACGAATATTTGGTTATTTAAAAAGCTGAAATGTCGATATATCAGCCAATATATATTTAAAAAAAAAAGCTTTACAAAACAGATTTCCCTTACATTAGTTGTATGTAGTTATTTATGAGTTCTCACTAAAATATGATTTGTTTTATTGTCGCAACAGAACAGAGGAACATCAAAATATAGTAAAGTTCTGATACATGTATAAAAATACAAACTTAAGACAAGAAACTTAAATTCCTTTGAACAAAAACACAACGTAACGTTATTACGTATGCAACGCCAACGCTCATAACATGGTTGACGGTCCGTTTTTATTTTTTAAATATTCATTTATCAGAATCATTTATTTGTCATTATAATTGATTTTGATGTATTAATATTTAAAAAAAAGAAGGAATCAATGCTGCACATGTCCTTGAGGTCTCATTATTTATGGGGAAACATTCACTGTTTGAGAAGTTCACTTTGTAACCTGTGATTTTTTAATATTTCTGTTATTCGTGGTATGCTTGATATTGGGTCAGAAACAACAAGTAAATAGTAATAAACAAAGAGTAAAATCATCTGCACATAACGAAAGGTGATGTTGTGTATTATATCGAAGAATTCTTTGATTTAATTGGCAGATTTAGGCAATAGATAAACACCTTTTATGCTCAAGATGTTTTGTCAGTTTATTTCCAATTGACTTTATTACATTGTATTTTGTGCATTTCTAAAATAAACACCTCAATTCCATCCAGGATTGTACTATATGATATCAATGAGTCTGTTAAGGCTTTGGAAGCACCGGGAGAAAAAAACAAAAGTGTAGGTCTCAGCTCATCTCTTTGACCCGCTAATAGATTAATCTTTCTTGTAATGAGCCCAACCATTGTTTACTCAATTAGGAGAACACTCAGTGATTGAAAGTGTCTCCCTGTAATACTGAAGGTGCCATTACGTAAGGGGGGGGGGGTCTGCATTTAATTGATAAATAATTAATAAGGCCAGTGTTAAATTATTTAGCTTCCTCTACTAAGTGAAGGAAGATTGCATGCTAGTACTACTTTTAATTGTATTGTTTATCATTCAAACTTGCGGCTTTGTTGGAATGCTTATAACTACACCTATTTTTTGGGAAACAAAAGTAAATATTTATGGTGTATATGTAACAACAAAAAAAAAAAATCCAAATAACTTTATTTCACCCCTTTGGAATTGAAGATAGCATTTGCAGCCAGTGATTAAGAGAAGGTAAAGAAAAATGTAAACAGTCAATTTAAAAAGTTTCCACACTTAAATATGGGGGATATACATCCAGATCAAGGCTATTGATTAAAGATTATATCTAAGATTCAGGATTTACATATCTATTCCAACAACTGTTGAACTAAAACACTCATTTGCAAGCTAAATTAAAAACAACCTGTCACTCAACAAATATATATTCAAGGTCAGACTTTGTTGTGTGATGAGTTGCTTCATTGTGATGCCACTTGGTACCTAACCGTACATACACACCGCCATTGACTTGAGCTGCAAAGACTCTCCGGCCACCCTGTCAAGGACGCTTGTCAAAAAGTACGGGGAAGCACTTTGATGCGTTGGCCACTCTGACATGGCAGCATTCTATGTTCGATCATTGGAGAAGCACAAGCAGCCACTTCATGGCCAATACATGGACACTAGAAACCTTATATAAATTACATGTATAATGACAGAATATTGTTGTTTCTTGGTCGCATAGCACGCTTGTTAGCCGCTGAACTGCAGCAGAATGCAGGCAGAGCGAGAAGCTGCCAGACTCTAACCTCTGTTGACCCGTGCAGGAGTTCACTGTCGGTGGACTGTTTAGAGACGATGTGACCGACAGGTAACGTTAACTGGTCACTATACGCAAACATCATGTCATAAATGATGGGGAACCCAGCAACGGCGATTATGAACATTTCCTCCATTTTCTCGGAACTAATGTTTTGGCAAGTTTACATCATATGTTTCTCCGGAATCAGCCAACGCGAAGGACACCTATATTCCGAGTGGTTGCTGGTGTTTGCCACTGAACCGCGTCATAGCTCATTACCTTAAAGTTTAGCTACTTTCAACTTTATGATTGACGCTCTGGTCGCTCAAAACGCCCAAAACACGACACCGACAGATTTGCCGCTCCTTTCAGCTGAGAGAAGCCAGCTTCCATTTGAAAATGAATGACTTCTGGTAACTTTAGAAGCTCAAGTCGGTGGTGATGTGTATGTAAGCCTACAAAGCTCTCATCAGCTTTCAGTGATGCAAAATGGACAATTGGAAAAGAAGCTTTGAGGTGATCTGAAATTAGACTGTGGTATATTAGATGAGAAGAGATGGTCAGAGCTGACATTGATGAAGGAAAGTGAGGGAATAGATCAAATATGCGGTAGATGGATATGGTGCAGTGGGAGTGAGCAAGAAGCACATTAGCTTATGAAACACAGGATGAATAGAATTTCATGCTCTTCTGCTCCAAATGCCATGGTGTAAGAGCTATGTATTTCCCTAAATGTCTTTTGAAAATATATTGAAAATATTAAGATTGCCAGAAAAAGGATCACACTGTTAGGGTTTAGGGGTTTACTTTGTTTTCATTTTCTTCTTTTTTTTTTTTGGTCCTGTCTTGTCTCCTCGTGTTTGTGTCTTATGTCACTGTTCCTGTCTTGTGTTCCCCTGTGAGTGTCTGTTGGTACGTTCGATTTCCTGTTTTATTTTGAAGTCGGGTCTCTGTCTCGTCTTGTCTCTAGTTTTACTTCTTACCTGTCTGATTGTCCTGCTCCGCCCTAATGTGATTCACCTGATGTATCACCTGTTCCTTGTTACCTCTTGTATTTAACCTCTGTGTTCCCTTTGTCTCTTGTCAGATTGTTTTGTCCCGTCAGCCTTTTATTCGGTGTTCTTGACCTACCCTGTGAGTCCTTCCCAGTCGCTGTGCACCTGCATCCAGTTTTTGGTTTTTCCTTTTCTCTTTTGTTTTTTTTTGGATTTTTTGACTTTGTTTCCTTGAGTCTCTTCTTTTTGCCACCTGGATCCCTGTGTTTGTTGAGACAATAAATCCCCGCTCCCACTCTCCTGCCTGCCGGCTTGCCTCTTCCCTGCGTTTTGGTCTTCACTTCTATTAACACCGTAACACACATTCCCTCGCAAAATGAGAACATCCTTCTGAGAAAAACTCTCAATCAGAACTTTTAAATAACAGCTGACATTGTAAAATGTCCGTATCATATTTAATTTACAGATATTGAAAATTATCGTCATTTCTTTGTCAAAAACTATGTTTTGTGGTATACATACTACTGATTCATGAAAAAAAATGTAGCAACACTTTATTCCTAAATCACTAATACATCTGAAATTGAGTAGTTAGCGAGACACTTTGGTCTAAAAAGGATGAAGACAAGGCATATTATTGCATAGATCTTTGTTACGTGTGTGTGTGTGTGTGTGTGTGTGTGTGTGTGTGTGTGTGTGTGTGTGTGTGTGTGTGTGTGTGTGTGTGTGTGTGTGTGTGTGTGTCATTGCAGTCTGTGTGGTTTCAGTGCGGGCTTGGCTGGTACATACCAGTAAATAATTAGCTCTGATGTATACGGTTCATTAAAGAACACCTAAAGTGGAAGTCTCAGTTGCCCATTCCTTAGCGAGGGGTAATTTGCAGGAGAAGAGTCTACCATTCTCCATATCAACAGGAAGCTAATTGTTGTTTGTTTGCTTTCTTTTTTTCAGGGGGATGTGAATGCTTCCCTCCAGCAGGGTATTGGCGGCAGTTCTGAGATTGGGGATGGGGACAAAAAAAAGATACAGAAGCAGCAGAGTCGCAGACAGAGAGCAAGAGAGAGAGAGAGAGAAAAAGGGCAAGATTGCGAGATAGTCATTATTGCCTACACTAATGAGAAATTAATTACACCACAGCTGGCTGTGCAGACTGTATTAGTCGAGGCTGAACATAGGGGGCAGCATTCGGCATCAGTAAGGCTTGGAGGCGTTGAGATTTGGGGCAGACAAGATGGACTAAACTGTGGAAAAGAATCAACAGCTAAGGGCAAAAAAAAGATTGACGTTTGTGATACTATAAAACCTTTTAGTAGGCAGTGTTGAATCAAAGACAAAGCTCAGGTAACAGCAACAACATGTCTGACATTTAATATGTATGCACATTCTAGGTTTGCAAATATGTCTGCAAAGCTAATACAAACTGCCACTCAGGCCTGTTGCGATAGTCAATAAATCAGTTAATCGCATGATAAATAAAAATGAGGTTGATCATTTTTCTGGTCGCAATATTTTTTTGTTTTGTTTTCTCTCTCTCTCTCTCTCTCTCTCTCTCTCTCTCTCTCTCTCTCTCTCTCTCTCTCTCTCTCTCTCTCTCTCTCTCTCTCTCTCTCTCTCTCTCCCAACCAAAGAGACTGGATGACCACTTTGGTTCCTTAGCGTAACGAGTAGTGAGACCTCTAGTCACTTGTCAGCCACGTGTGGAGGCGGGACTCCTGGCGTAGCCTACCAGTAAAAGAGCCGTGTGAGGAGAACACGCTAGTTGAGAGTTGGAGGAATTAAATGAGAAAAAAGATGGAATTGCTTTCAAAGCCAAACACTAAAGCTGCAGTGTGGCAGCACATTGCATTCAAACCGTATGACCGTGATGAACCACTTAACCCAAGCAAGTCGGTATGTCACAGTTGTAAAACAGTAGCAACTAAACACAGCAACACAACAAACACGCATATGCGCTCGCTCTCTCTCTCTCTCTCTCTCTCTCTCTCTCTCTCTCTCTCTCTCATCTTTGGTGCACACCCGGCTGGATTGCAATTCACTTTTGCTTTATTTGAACAAAGCTTTATGCTGGAGAATTTTTTTTTTTTAAGTTTTTTTTTTTTTAGCATATGGCCTGCTTTATCTTTTTGGAACTCTGTCTGAGCCTAATGTTTAATATTTTATTGAAGTGCAATCAGTCAATTTTATTTAGCATTTTGGTTGTGCGGTTTTTAACTTATTGTTTTTGATTTGTTTGTTTTTTATTCAATTGCATTTTTTGTTAACGGAGACAGAGTCCAGGACAATATTATCATTTATCACAATAATTTCTGGGACAATTTATACTTCTGCATACTGAGGCCTACTAACCCAGGCAGGCTCATCTGTGAGCTTGACATTTCAGGTTTTCTGTCCCTTCCATATCCATTCAAATCTGATATGAAATGAATGGAGGGGCACTTAATGCCTTGTGGGGGCTGTGTGATGACAGCGTGGTACCACACAATAAAGGACACACAGGTGGAACTGTAGACATACAGGTAGAGACACATACATTCACAGTTAAAGGGCAAAGCTCAAAGACACACTGGAGAGAGGATCAGCACACACACATATTTCCTGTAACTAGAACCGGTGCCGATAAGGCTGTCTGATCATTACTCTCTGTAGAATACCATTTTTGGGCTACCTCCAAGAATTCAAGTTAATGTTCCACAGCAAATAACAAGCTTATAAAGATTAACAGTAACTGCATTGCGGAAAAAAGGAATGCAAATGAAATACATAAATTATATCTGAGTGTGCTGACAATTTCAATGTAAATGAAAAATAAATTCTAAAATTACACTTCAGTGGCTCTTTGTACAGTACAACCATAATATACTGTATGCACGTTATAAAGTGTCTGTTATAGTCTGTATGGAGTGCACCAAATCTCTAAAAGCTTAAAATTTAATTTGCTTGACTTGGTGTGTACTTGGGTTTAAAGGAGAATTCCGGCCAATTGCTACGCTAATCTTGATTATGAAAGTACAGTTGATAGAAAAAAAAATGAACCGAATTGGTGCGGTCAACACAGAGTAGCTGCAGCTAAATATGTACAAGCTTCCACTCACTGTAAACTACCGTGGATAAGAGCATCGGCTAACTGAGCGAAATGCATCTAATGATCTAATAATGCATGTGTCTGTTTGCACAGATGCATCTGTGTGTGCAATTATATGCCTGCAGAGGGTCAGTCAGTTATGAAGGGCCCAGTAGAGTTGATATTCAATTATATGATGGAGTATTTGTGAGGCGAGACCGATGGTGCTGTAAAACCGCTGCATGCTATGAAGGTATGCGCCATGGTTAATTTAGCTTTCATAATGAGATGGCCGAGAGGAGGAGAAGACTGTGGGGGCAGTGCAATATAGAGGGATGAAGCAGACTAATGTTGCAGGCAGACTGTGGACAATGCAGTAAGACAGAAGAAACTCTTTGCAAGCTATACAGTACAGTGTACTAGGAAAACCAGTGTGTAGGACCTAAAATGTTTGAGGGGAAATTAGAGAATTGGAAAATTTGACGAAAAATATGCAGAGAAGAAAGGGAATAGTAGGAGAGTCGGAGCCGGTTTAGATAGATGAGAACAAAAGACAGCAAGTGCTGTGACAAGTGTTCTTATGCTGTTTTATTAGAGAAGGAGAAACCGATCAATCCCTATGGATTAAGGCCATTTGTAAAATAGACACATACACATACAATCTCTTAAGTAGCAATATTGATTGCAAAAAGGCATTTCTACTCACTCCAGTAATGTATTTGTTTGCTCTCATTGGTTTCTGACGCAGAGAGCAGAAGGAAAGTTGGTTACATTGCATATTTACATCTTGTTGAAAAAGATTTTGCTAATGTTATATTAACAAAATGGACATAGTTTTAATTGAAAGACTGTTTTCTGAGGTACTGTCTTTTAAAAGTCCTTCAATACAAACCTAAAGGTAAGCTGAGTATTTTCTGAAACCAATCTGAAGCAGTATATTAATGCAATATTTCCAGTTAAATTGCATACATTACATTACAGAAAGTCTCTACTTTACCTTGCAGCTATGGGTAGACTAAACACCCATACTACTAGAAGTGGTCAGGATCGGCCAGTAGACTTTCTGCAGCCACTGCCATCCTTTTTTCCAATTTGGAGAGCAGCCATTTTTTCTCTGTTCAAATGAGGTCTGTAGTCTCTGTGAGACACAGAGAAAAAAAAAAGTGTTGTTGTTCCCGATGGCGCTCATGAATCTGAATATAACAGTGACTTGTTTCATATGGGTAATTATTCCCTGCTGTGAAACTCTCTGCTGGCTTCAGGGCAGTAGGCTAGCTACCTCTACATAACAACAATGGCCCAATTACCTGAGTATCTCACACATTTCTCAACATAATCAATTATTGTTGCTTATATAGTTTTACAGTCCTTTTTTCTGAGTGTAAGTGACTTTGTAGCTTTGGAAGGCAATGTCCTGCCAAAACTCCGCACTTCTATGTGTTGTTTTGGAAGTTTTAATTTGGAGGACTTTGTAACCCTACCGTGTCTAGCATAAGTAATGATGTGTGTCAGTGGGGTACTTTTTATTCTATGACTAATCACATTTTTCAATACAACTGTTTGTTGTTTGTATTGATAGTTCAACGGAGAGTGTTTCATGCTAATAAAAGAGTTGGAAGAGAGCTAATAGGTATAACCTAACAGACTAACAAATAACTTTTACTGGCCTGGCCATCTGATATAACCTTATCCACTGCATGCTCTTTGTCACTCATGCGTGGTGTATGACTTCACTCTCTCTCTCTCTCTCTCTCTCTCTCTCTCTCTCTCTCTCTCTCTCTCTCTCTCTCTCTCTCTCTCTCTCTCTCTCTCTCTCTCTCTCTCTCTCTCTCTCTCTCTCTCTGACATTGCATCATACCAGATGCTACAGTATGAGAGCTTTTGGATTGATTGAATGTTGGCTGGTCCCTCAGACACAGTTATGTCACGGTTGACTGAGCCAGGTGTGTGTAATCAATGAGTCTAATTAGGAGGTTGTTTACCAAACTGCTGATATGCATTGGCCTTTTCACATTGTTTTTCTGGGGCAGGGTAGGCCCATATGGTGATACAGACTGCATACTCTCAACTCGAAAAAAAAGCATGCAGCTACAACCAGCAGTACACACGTTGCACACCTACTAACACAAACCCTTCTTCTTATGTCTTAGTTTGAACATCCTTGATTCCTTTCCCTTCCTTGCCATCTCTCCTTGTGTCTTAGTCACTCCCACCTGAGATTCGAGCAGAGGAGGCAAGGAAGAGACACAAGGAGAGAGTAGTCGAGGCAACAGCAATTTAAAAAAGAAAAGAAAAAAAAAAAGGAAAAGAAAATACATCTGTGCTTTGGAGCTGCTATTTAAAGCAAAGTAATTCAAAATGAGCATGTCACAGCTGTCACACGGTTTGTATTTTCCAGCTGTGTGTCACCTATTTTATACTGTATGTCACAGGTGCTGAAAATACTTCCGCAAGTGAAACACCTGTGCTTCCTCGCTCATAGCTCCTCCGGCAAGCCTCCCCTCTCCACAGGATGCATTTTAGGAATTGAGACATCCTTCAAGAAGGCGCGCTGAGATTGATCTTTGGGTTATAGGCCGGAGGACAAAGTAGACAAGAGATGAGTAGGTACAAAATAGAGAAATGAAAGGCCATGGTATCAGGCATAAACCTGTTCTTTTCTTCAAAATGTGGCCATGAAAAACCTGAATTTTCTAGTGTTTCATCTGGCTGGGTCTTTAAGGATGAAAGATTGAATAATCTTTCCTGAGGTGATGAATATTGTCACAACTTAAAAAACACAGCACACTTCTCAAAACAATGTCATTTTGAAAAATGGGGGTCTAATCAGAACCTGTTTTCCGGGGTACATGTAGGTTTCCTCCAATTTTTACATGCATTGTGCTTAAAAAAACCACAGCCATGGGCTCAAGTTTAGCTGAGTGTAATTATATGTTGTCTGTGCTTTTAGTAATGTCTTTGTTTTAGGGCTGAAAACATGATTGCGGTTGCTCACTAAAGATTTAATAAGGAAGCAGTGAGAAACATGCAATGAAAAGAGAGACAGAGGGAGAAATCAATGAGAAAAACGCAGAACAGAATCCTAAATGCAACTACTTACTGTGGATTTATTTAGCAAGGGAAAGAGAGAGATAAAGAGAAGGGTGAAGGTGAGGAATGCCAACTCCCCTGTGTCTGAACAAAAGCCTACACTCATTTTCATCATGGCGGAAGCTGGAGGTAACACAAAGCAAGTCAGAGGAGCAGTGGAGACTTTCTGTGCAAGTATGTGTGCACATTGTGTGAGGTTGTGTGTTTATGCGTGTATCCAGAGAAGAACGTTATGGTTGACCAGGCAGACATTGTGCGAGCTGACATAGTGGGCAGTGAGGGCGCCAGAGCTGGAGAACACATTTAGTCTCAGAAGACTGCCTCGGTCACAACCTGCTGCTCAACTACTCTAAAGATACTGGCCTTTGATTCTTTCTTTCTTTCTTTCTTTCTTTCTTTCTTTCTTTCTTTCTTTCTTTCTTTCTTTCTTTCTTTCTTTCTTTCTTTCTTTCTTTCTTTCTTTCTTTCTGTTGTTTGATCTCAAACTCTTTCGTTCATTCTGTGCCTATAGCTCACACTCTCCAGCTCTCCTTACTCAATCTTTTGGTATATTTTTCTGGCTTTCTCTGTATCTCTCACTTCACTTCATCCTTTCCCTCTATTCCTCCCTCGCTCAAACAAACTTTAAATCCATCTCACTCTACGTGTGTTTACCCCTTCACTTTAATTCAATCTACTTTTATTTAAAAGTTCTTTCTGCCAACCAAAAAAACTACCCCCAGATTCAGTCCAGCAACTGTAGCAATATGTAACAATATATACCAACAAAACACATTTACAGTGAACCCTCGTTTTTCACGGGGGTCACGTTCCAAAAACAACCCGTGATAGGTGAAATCCGTGAAGTAGTAACCTTTTTTTTTTACCATTATTATACGATGAAATACTCCATTATACACTGAAACCAAAGAACAAAACCTTTTTACAGGCCCAAGCATTTGTTTAACAAATAAAAGTACTGTATAAAAGTTTTTTTACAAATAACTACTGTACTGTAAAATAATAATTTAAATCATCGCCCCACCGCGACCAGAGTCATTGGAACGGGAGAAAATGAAAAATGATTATGAAAACAAAATACAAAGTAAAGTACAGTAGGAAAAATCGTGACTCAGGTGTATTTCCCTGCTCTTCTGACAGAGCCGCTGCATCCTGATTCCGCTCTGTAGCGTTTTTTCTTCTAAAGCCCGCGGTGCAGGTGTGTTTTTTTGAGAGAAGAACATAGTTATCGGTAGTTGTTGTCGCTCTTTTTTCTTCTGGGAAAAAAGATTCTTATAAACATGCCACCATTGATTATGTTTGCAGAATGCAGAACACAATGCAAATCTGTGAAGCAGCGAGACCGTGAAAGGTGAACCGTGATATAGCGAGGGTTCACTGTATAGTATTAAACCAAAAGGCAACATTTTGAGAAGATTTAATGCACTTTTTGTATGAGAAGAACAGGATTACATGACTGCTTAAATGTTAGTAGATACTTTTCCCCGTGTTTAGTGGTCTGTTTCAGGAAGGAGATTTAACAAACTCTGAGTCTAACCATGATCTCTGAGTTGATTTAGATGGGAAACTCTGAGTTTTCGGTTCTAGAACAGCTGATTCGAGTTGGTTCACTCAGTTATGCATGTGCACCACCACAATAAAAAAGGCAGCATGAATGAAGCCATGATACTATGATTCTCTATGGTAAGAACCACAAACAAAAATACTGAAGCACACATACAGCGAGTTTGAACATATATTTTGGTTGAAAAAAGCAACACTGGCTGCTGTAAAATGCTATAATATTACTGGTGAAAACTGGAATGGTAGTAGGCTACACCTATCATCATTTTTATTTAGGTGCAATCCTGCAGGGAAAAAGTAAACTACTACTAATCCCATTCTGAGGTTGCAGCACCATCATTAACATAATTACAATTTATTTCTTTTTAATGTCTCTTACTGGTTTGTGTCCAGGGAAATCTACAGAAACATTTAAAACATGTTTCAGTATCAACAATGTTGTAAAGAATACTGCCGTTAGCAAAAAACAAAAACATAATGCGACCCAAAAAAAGTGCATGGATGTAGAGCATGTCCATGATGGGTGATATTAGGACAGATACGGTTATGTAGGGAAAAAAACGATATGGCTCAAATAGGTAGTTATCTGGAAATGAAAATACATCTAGAGTTGGGGCCTCAATATCATCTCCTGACGTATGTTGAACTAGCTGTAAAGTAATACAACTTTTTCATCAACGGGATCGTCGATAAAAGGAAATGCCATGTTTGGAACAAAAACGTTACGCTAAAATGCGGCTGATACAGACTGAATGAATGAATGAATGAGGAAATGAAAGAGCGCTGTGTCAGGGGGAGGAGACTGAAAGAAACTTGAGGTTTGTTGAAGAAAACCTGACCAGGTTACGTTCACAGGCTCAGTTACCATAGTAACTGACTCTGAGCTTAAGAGACCTCTCTTTCTGAAACGGAGTAACCCCTCTCTCTCAGGTTTGATCAACCTTTCTTTCTGAAACAGAAAACCCAGAGTTTCCCTCATCAACAAACTTAACAAACTCCAAGTTCTCACTAAACCTGCTTTCTGAACCGGATCCCAGGTCATCTTTATATTCTTGCTAAACTGTTCTGGACCAAAATGGCGGGAGGAGTAGCAAGTGAAAGAGTGCATTAAATAAAGGAAGGTAGGGTGAGCCGTGTCTCTTACAAAATTTAACCAAAATGAATTGATGGCGCAGTTGGGTAGCCATTTGCTGCATGTCATCCCCCCCAAGACCAAAAAATAATCTGTAAAAATAAAATAATAAAAAAAAAAAGTATATCCTCACTAATTTGTAATGTTCTGTAATAAAGCTGACTTAAACTAGCTTACAATTTTATTCATCAAAGCTGAGCATTTTCACACGTAGATTTATTTCTTGGTTGGATGAAACCCAGTGTAACCTATCGGTGCAGTTTCAACCTTTGCTAAACAATAAACTTTCAGTCAGCTTTAGAATTGGACGGGCATCAACACTCCAGACTTCCAGTATCTTATTGTTCAGACATGTTGACTCCTGCGTTGTTTGAATGTTTCAGAGAAGCAACTAGCCTTTTGTTGTCATCTTGTTATTTATTTATACCTTATTACTACCTCAACATGACATTAAAGCATATCATATGATGGAGAAAGGCCCAGGGACAGTTTGGATGTTGAATATTTGCAGCTGAGCAAACGGAATCAGTATAGACAGAGACAGAGAGAATGAATTTGGGGGTCTGGGTGCCTGTTTAAAACTATTGAGTCACATTTGGTGACTTCAGTTTAGTTCTAAATGCAAGAAATGCTGTCATAGCTCAAAAAGTATAACTTTGAAGATTCTTTTTTTTTTTTTGGAACAATTTTACTGTTACAGCATTCTGCATGTGTCCACTGTAGGATTTGAGTTACACTGGGAGAGAATGGTAGGCCTGATTGGTGGTATGGCTTGGACGATATGCCTTTGATTCGATTCTTTCATGATACATGGGTGCCAATTTGATTTGTATTGTTTATTTTCATTTATTGCGATTCTTAGTGGATTCTTAGAAGTATTGTGGTTCAATAGTATTAAGTATTTAAGTAGTATTAAAGTAGTATTTAAGTATTTTCTTTTCCTTTTTTAACATAAAAAAAGTTGAATAATACACTTCTAGGGACAATATCACGAGACATTTCTAAAAACTGTTTCCTAAAAATAATGCAAAACACATTTATTTCATTTGTAAAGGAGTACAGACTGCATTTTCTGCTGTCCATCTGTTTTGCTGGAAACGGATAGGATGTAGTTGCCGTGGGTGGAGCCATATAAACAGAAAATATTTAGGTGAATCATTTCCAACTTTGCAATTGAAGTATCCATGCAGATATTTTTCCATTTCATGTGCAGCTGAGACTTCTGCCACTGCCATACTACAGTGGAGAGGAATAAAATCAGAGCATAAAAAGAACATTTGAAACGGATGCCAAAACTGGGGAGGAATTGTCCAACCAAAGAGTGGGATAATTAAAAGGATACATAAAGACGATTATGTCATGCTTGTAATTTAAAGCACACTAATCAGTCAATTAAGTCTGCATATGCATTGTAAGTATTAATGTTAGTATGTGAAATGATATTAGATTAATGTGCATTTTAATGCAGAGGGCACACACATTACAATTGTTTTTCATTTTGAGAAAGTACATGTAAATGATACACTTTGGTCCAGCCTCTCCTGTAGGTGTGTTGCACTGTGGGTCTTGCTGCTGAGGCACTTTGTGACTTAATGGTGCATTTCCATGCTCTTTGGCTGTGGAAAGAAAATGCTAATCAACAGCAGAAGTGCTCCTCCTTGCTTTGCAAAAATTATGCAATGTTAAATTTCTGCCAAAAGAGTATATAATGGAATTTCTCTTCCTCACTGATCTCTTTCTGTTTCTCTCATACTAATTTTTTTCTTCTCTCTTTCCACTTCCTCCTATTTCTCTCCTTTTATTTGTGTCTGTGTGCGTACAGTTTTGAGGATGTTGATTAGCTATCAAGTGAAATTCATACATATTTCCTGCTTCATAACAGGCCTGGCGGACAATTCATTTGGGAATATGAATATATGAGGGTATGAAAATACAGTATGAGATGAGGCAGAGGAAGAGAATTGGGTCTGTCTGTCACAGGAAGATGTTGAATTCCTCTGGTTGCTGCGTTGGGAGAAAATTAGCAAGTCATTTCCATCACTATTGATAGCCAGTTATAGATTCAACATGGAACTGAATTACAGAGCAGGTATTATGAAGCCAGATGGCAGTTACTTTTGTATAGGTATGCTTTTGTTTGTAAAAGTGTGTGGAAAAAGGAGGAGTTTATTTTGTAAAATTGGCTCCTCCTGCACTATAGCTTCAACTGAATGTTGTATAACATTTAGCCCAACCAACAAGTGCTATTTTGAGCTATGCAGCCTTTTAAAATCTGGAACTAGTTTGATCAAAGTATTATGTCACAGCTGGGGGCTTAAAAGACTTGTGTTATCTATTTACTCATATACAGTGGATGAAGCACATAAATAGGTTTTCTGAAAGATAAATATATTTTTGCGGGACAACATGGCTATTTACTGCTTTCTGTATCTGTAATGACATATCACACATACATCAAGCATCTAATGCAGAGTGCAATATATCATTCTGCCAATCAATTAAAGTAGCATTGCAGTGCATGTGAAGAAAAAAATATAGAACTTTTGAGATTTGTTCTGTGGGACCTCAGTAAGGGAAAACGTGGCAAAGCCATCGTGTAATTAGTCGATTTGAAGAGAGTGATAATGGATGGGATTGTCATGCCGCCCGCTCATTTGAGTCCAATAATGGGTCATATAATTAACAGAGGGTTAGAAATATTGTCTTTTTTTCTTCACTATAATTAATCTTTTGGTAGAACAGACTATCCACAAAGACCTGAAACCTCATGAACTGCAACTCAGATCTTACTTTTCAGTGTAGTGTTTTCATACTACGTACGTATTAGATTTGATCATTATTTCTGAAATTAGTCATATTAACCAATTTTAGAAATTAATGCATCTGTATTTACACTTGTATATAGGGGCACCACCTCATTTAAGAGCAGAAGGCACTGAAGTTTAATGGATTAAACTAGCTCACACCTAAAGTAGGCTATGTCATTTAATCACAAATAATATTTCAGTCAATAAATGTGGTCTAAATCAGTCTCAGATTAAATGCCATAAAATTCTTGACAGCTGCAAATTGACCCAAATTCTACTCATGGACAAGACAGACAGACAACGACTTTATCAATAAATTAAAGGGATTTATTAATCGGACAATCAGAATAATATAATGGTATAACTAGGATAACAAGGCTGGATAAATAATGATTATCAAATACTACTATCAAATACAAGGTTTGGCTATTGATGGGGAAAATGAGTTTCAAATTAATAGAAAAACAGTGAATTTAGCCAAGCGAGGAAGGTTGATTAATGAATGTAATCAAATTTAAACTAAATAGAAGGCCTGTTTGTCAGTGTGACTGGAACTCAGAGCTACCATGTCACACAAGAAGCACTGTGACACAGAAAAAGCTCTTTGTGTAGAAAGGCAAAAGTCGTCCCGGCAACAAAAGCGAAAGCCCAGAGATCATGGTTGCTATCGATATAAACTGGCAGTTTCTTTTGGGCTGTCTCAACGTGAGGGGAAAGCTTACTTAATTTCTCCTCCTTCTTGGAGTTTTAATATATATCTTTATTAGAGCTATAAAAGGTACAACATGTAAGATTTCTGCATTAAAATGTTTAAAAACGACTATACATGTGATATATTATATTGATTTGTTTCCTTACACTATCCCAAATGTTTCCAACAACCCAGAGAAATCTGTTAATTTATTTTAACGGGCCATTTCATTTAGTTGCCTGTCGGTGGCTTCATAAAACCTTTGACCCCTCTGGTTCTTCTAACTTCCATCAAAACACAGGAACCCAGATGATACGTTTGAGAGTAATTGTAAATCATACAACGTCACAGAAGAATAATACTCAGTAACTGTAATACAGCTTGCTTTCTGACACACATTATTTTGTCATTCATTACATGCCACTTACAACACTAATACAGTAAATATATTATTTATTGATACATTTCAGTATTGATCAATCCAGCATAAGTTAACAGCTTTAAATCATATAAAAACCTGTGCGTAATGACGTCACATGCTGTTTTGCAATCAAATTGGTATATCGAATTGATTTGTATGTTAAATAAAACATGTCTTTGACAATACATCATGTAAGCATAATTTAATATGGCAAAAATGGCAACAAAATGGTTTTGACATTCAGAATAATACAATATTCATAATATAATCAATGAAAATGTTATATCAGTCTACATATAGCAGTTTGAAACTAGCAGTCATGTAGGTGTGATTTAATCAGAGTGCACAGAGAGAAATTCTTCAGGTTCACCTTTAAACTTTAAAAAAGGGCCTAAAGTCTGTGAAAGTGATGACTAGTCTGTACAACAATCTATTTTTACAATGTATAAACAGGAAGTGATGTAATTTACTGTCCTAAAAATGTCCCAATAGAGTTGATAGTTCTGCCCTAGGGAAGTGAAGTTCAGGTGAGGGGTCAAAGGTTATTTTGTAGCTGAGAGCAGTAACTGTCCAATGTCCACCAGGCCCTCAGAGCAGCAGGAGACACGGTCTCTGTGTCGTGATGACAAGAATCTTTGGATGATTAAAGGTGAAATAGAATCATACTACCACACCACCTCACAAATACATTTGCAGTAATAGACGTAACAACTTTAACAGGCTCATGATTTTTAGTGAAGTCATTTTTTCAATGGACTAGAATTATTTGAGGAACATACAGTATGTGATTTAGAAATGTACCCACCACAGATGAGTTTTACATCTATGCCCAGTCTATGTGCGCAAATTTACAGACACATTCAAATGATTTCATGAAATTATATAATGATATTGTACTTCTACCAGGATGTTACCCTGTTGAAAAATAAAATATGTGTTACAAAATGCCTCCATGCTGACATATATCTACTCCAGCTCCATGTTTCGTAGATCTGCTAAAACAGATGTGTGTTCACACCACACCATTCCTCGCAAAACGCTGATCAAAGCTATACAAAGCTATTCCTCTCAGATAATATAACATGCCCACACAGATGCATCAGCATACTTTCGTACATGCATATGCTCGCACGCACACATACACGCACACTGGCACTACAGCATCAGCTAGCACAGATGTTGATGGTAAGGAGGGAAACAAATACTTGTCTTTTTGCTGCTATCATGACAGCTCAAGCAGTGAAAACAAATGGTTGGATGAGCTTTGCATACATGTAGATCATTTAAATATATAGCATGTGTATTTAAACGGTATACTGGAAAAGAGAGAGCAGACCGTCTTCTATGTTTTTTTAAATTCACTGTTTTCCATCCTGCTGCTCACAAAGCCACTTCCACACACCACTCTTATAGATGCAGCTTTCTTTATTTCAGAGCTGCACTTCCATGATTTAAGAACTATAGCCACGATACTGCAAAATAAGAAACCAAGCAGATCTATTTAAAATAGGAGAGAGGCATCTATCACTTTAAGACCAGAACAAAGGTCAGCAATGGGAGTAATTGTCTGGGGTAAGACAATGGCATGTGACCTCAAAGACAAAAACACTAAGCTCAATGATTTCTTTATCAACTTACTAAAAAGTAGTGAACGTTAGAGAACGATTCATGAAACATTTTGGAAAGCGTTGCTGGTCTTTAGTTTTCTTAGCCTAATTTATTTTATGTTGAGAAAGTACTTAAAAATATTTTAATTTACCTTGTCACAGTGCTGGAAAAGTACCACATAGTTAAAACTTGATTTCTATAAAGTACTTATGAAAGCAACTTAGAGCAAAATGGAAAAAGAGAGAGCAAAAAAATACAACTTATTGACAATATACAATATTATTTATACTTATAAACAAATTAAAGGTGGGATAATTTGTGTTGTGCATATATACATGTGTAAGATCACCAATTTTTTACACTTTTCAGCCAGAAGATACATTGTGAAGATAAATCCAGACTACATTTAGTTTCTTGTGGAAGAAACACTGAAAGAAAAGGTTACATTTGTTGTAACATATTTTAGCTAAATAAATCCAGCAGGTTGAAGCAATGGACTGTGATGGAAAATGGAACAAATGGAGAAATAATAAAATTTAGTTATTTGTGGTGTTGGCAGTTGCAGAGATAACAAAAAACTTAAAGTTACTTTGTTGCATTGCAACCGCTACATCTAAAGCTCTGTATTATTCACAAAGCAAAAGCAAAACACTTATATCTTCCGGCAATTGGATTTCACCCTGCAGCTCGGTCCAAAAACTTGCACGTTTAATTCTCCTGCTTTGGTTCACAATTTTGCGAGAACCAGTCATAAACCTGGTGCAGTATTGGCGCTTTTAACACGATGACGATAGAGAAGCGAGCAAGCAACTTCTTGTTTACATTCAACATAGCGGCCACCGAAGCGCAGCAAACCCATTGATGCCGCTGTCGCTTCTATGTCACCCGGATGATTTGTCTGATTGGTTGAAGGACTATCCAATTGCGTACAGAGTCATTTGAACTATGCCCGTTGGTCACACCTCCTGTGCAGAGAAAATACAGAGCAGACTCCCCAGACCAATGCTCAGTCTCAAATCTATTGAACTTGGCTTTGTCTGGTGATAGCCAGACTACTAACATTCTGTATCCGTCAGGAAAGTATTAAACTAAGAAAGCAGGATATCATCAAAATGCTCTTTACATGTAACTTTAATCCAAAATGCTGAAAACACAAGCACCATGTATTTTTTTTTTTCACCTCTAATTTATTTGAATGCACCAAAGCTGCATGGGCTGCATACATGTTATTCTTTGACATGGATCTGTCTTTCTTTAATCGGATCAATCAATGTGTCTCTCTCTTTTGCACACACGATGAATGCATGTTGCAAAGAGAAATCTTAATGTGAGAGTGACTGAGGAAGGAGAGATACAGAGACACATTGATAGGCAAGCAAAGGGAAAAGGAATAGGTGTGTGTGTGTGTGTGTGTGTGTGTGTGTGTGTGTGTGTGTGTGTGTGTGTGTGTGTGTGTGTGTGTGTGTGTGTGTGTGTGTGTGTGTGTGTGTGTGTGTGTGTGTGTGTGTGTGTGTGTGGCAGAAGTATTCCATGCAATTAGGTCATTCTGAATAATTGGCTGCCGGAAGCCCTCATTAAAACCATCTCGAGATTGAGGCCTTTGATCAGCGTACGGACCAAATGTAAATAGTTCAACAAGCATACAGAAGACAGGGGGAATTTAAGTTCACAAGGAACATAATTTCTTCTTTGGGGTCCTGAGCTGCATCATTATTGACTAAACGTTTGGCTTCTTAGTCAGATTCCAGTCGAAGACAAGAGTTTTCAAAAAGGAGCAGATGAGAGCAGCATCTCTATCATGTTTATTACTACACTTATTTTTTAACAAAGTAGTTCAACAAAGGATTTGAGAGCCACATTTTGAAACTTAGTCTACCATGTCGGCAGCCTTGTGAGAGCTTGTCCCACACTGGTCTACCAGCATTCATTTTTGTGTCAGACCCTCAGACCGACTTCAGTGAGTGTATACAGTATATGTGACTTCTATAGATTTTTATTATTCCCACTTACTGAACTTGAACACAACAGGCTTTACTTTTAACGGAATGATGTCTACGTTTGTTTTGGTTAGGTAAAAATATGAGCAAACGTGCTTCTAACCATTAGTGATCATTAGATTAGCAACCCATTTCATTGGTGGTTATAAACAAACAATGTTATGTTTGGAAACCACCTCCCCAGATGTCAATTGCAAGGGAAACACACTGACACATGCTGACTCTTACAAAGCACAATCACAAATGCAGCCAGTCTGCTCCACCTGTTGGCTCTCAGTCTGCCCTTCCATGTAGAATTTTCAAAGCGATGGACAGTGGCTCATAAAAGTAGCCCACAGTTTGACTCTGACAACATGTCATAAAAACTGAAATAATCCAGTGGCTTACCAAAATATAGCTGTCAACTGCAATAACAGACTGCTATAGCAATCCCCCCAGGCAGAGAGAAAAAAACTTACCTGATCTCTGCCAAAGTCTCCCTGTAGTCCTCCCACCCACTGACTGAAACCCTCAGTTATATACAGAGAACATTGGCAAGTATTACAGACCACTACAATACGACAAATACGTTGACATAGGGTTGGAAATAATCCGATAGCCAACCCTCGTTATCCAATCATTAACTGTTTACCGAGAAGCAGGCAACTGAGTCCCACTTCACCAGTCCTGGAGGCTCAGACATGCTTTCTGCGTCCACAGACAGTTTCAGAATTGTACCAGTTGCACAACCACAATGTTGCCTGCATCGTCGTGGACACATGCAGTCACTTTGCTGGAACCGTTTGTGTTATAGCGCTCCCAACATATGTCCGCAGATGTCTCTGGAGCGTGTGACCGAGCTTGTCCACTGCATTCACTTGCGTAGCTGTCAGCTGTGTGTCTGCCTGGCATACTCCGCTCTTTGTAGGACGGCCAATTTAACTCGCCAGTCCTGATCTATATTGTGTTATGAAACACCATAACCTTTTTCTTAAGGGTTTGAGAGATCAAATTTGAATGCTTGAACTCACTATTTTAATGGTTTGAATTTAATTTCTGAATGTAATGCATGATGCATGACATGTTATTTCCCTGGCACACAACGTGAAAGCACAGCAATAGTGGTTAGCCAGTTAACTTGCAGCCTTCGATGAAACTTCACTGTTGATAAACATCATGAGAGACATTTACCATCCCTAATTGATATAATATGCTTGGAAATTTGTCTCATTTACTGGGCAGAAAATGCACTCTCACAACCAATATTGTCTGTTACTGTATCTTGACATATCTCTCACTTAGAGTAGGCGTACAGAGTTGGTTGAAAGATGTTGTTATTATATCGTTAGACAAAGGCTGCTCAGGAGCTTAATTAATGGAGGGGGAACATTTGCTGCGTTTTCTTCTTAGCCAAACTCACACTAAAATGAGATGCGATCGACTCATCTTTTTTTACTACCATGCGCCTTTCTGTCAGTAAATTATTATAACTTCTACATGTCTGCTGGTCACTTAAAAATATACTGCCCTAGAATTGCAATACACCTAATGAACAAGCACTAGTTCTACTACTTACTACTTCTTATCTTCTCTCACACTGGGCTGTAAATGCCTTGAAAACACTGACCGTACCTTCATTGTATAGAAGTTATTAGTTCCCTGCAAGTTATCCTTAGTGAACTTATTCTTTAAAGACTGAAATGCTAAATAAAAGCTGCAGCACATTGTCCACTCTTCTCTTCCTGTCTCTCACTGTCTCCAGTCTTTCTGCCTCTACTTAGTATTGCATCCCAGCTCAGAGCCTTAGAAAAATAAATACTGGTACCTGCGCCCAAACACAAAATCCCTTTTTACAAATACTGGGAATACTCAGTGTATATAAATATTATAGCTTATAATAGCATATATTTTAGACATTTTCTCATTCCTGGCTATTGCATGTGACTTATTTTTCTTTTGTCCTTTTAATTTAATTCAACAGCAATCCATCAAATACTTGCTATTCCCTCTACATTGCAACTTGCTGTTTCTCTCCCTGGTACTGATTATGCAGTAGCAAGAGGCATATATAAACATGCAGTATCAAGAGGCATATACACAGTGCTGCAGACAATTAAACAGTAGTAAAGCTTATATAGTGTAACATATTTGATGTATTTACAATCATTGTTTAATTCCTGAACCTTGCTTGTTTTGTCAGAAAGCAAATACACACCAACTGCTCTATTGACTTCATGAACGGATGCTCTATTGACCCCCATGAACATCCATTCAATGCATGTGGATTTAGGATAGATATGCAGTAAGACCAATTCCAATTACCATGTGGGAAGAGAGAAATATAGCCTCTAAATCTTGTGGCTTCTAAGTCTTTAATGCTTAATTTACTGAGAATACCATGAACACGGTTTTAGGGCCAATGCCAATGGGATATCAGGACTGGTGCTGTCCAGCTTATGCACAGCACCATGATTTCTAATGTCTTATACAGATGGTAAAAGGCTGCCTTCCTAACACCTGCCCTGCATCAAGCACTAGCACATTTAACAGCCCGTGTCACACCTCCTCTGTATGAAAACTGGGTAAGGCTATTAAGGCTTAGGAAAATGCACGTTTAATTTTCAGCCCACATTCTTAGGCATACTGTAGATTTTTCTATGAAGAAGTAGAAAAGAAGTTCTCAGAGTTCTATATTTGCAGTAGGAGTATTCACATCCATCAATGGTAATTAAATGTCTTTAATTAACAATGTGGTCATACAAGTCTATCAGCAATTCAGGATTAAACATTAAAGTGCATTAAACAGCAAATTCTTAGGACTGGTGACAAAACAGTTATGGAGTATCATTATCAAATATATTGCATGCTAGCTTGGGTCTGAACTGATGATGTTTCATTTGGGAGCCAGCAGATTAGCCCAAAAGTAAAGACTAAATAAACAAAATAAGGAAGTAATGAGGGATTACTTAATAACATTTCACTACGATGTACTACTTGGTGGAGTACAAAGAGTACAAGAGTAACTAAGAGTACAAGAGTAACTAATGATCAAGTAATGAGTAATGAATGAGTTGGACTAGTTTGTGCTGGTTTCAGTGTTATTTGGGAATGAAGAAAGTAGTAAAGTAGTTATCCTGATTCACTATTTATGAACTAATAATTTCAGAATAATTCCTAAATATAGTTTCTCCCAGTCTAGTAACTTATCATTATCTACAATATAGTCCTCAAGTTATTTTTGAACATTCCTCACTCGTTACGTAGTAACTACTCACATTTGTGTTAATGTAAATTTAAAAAGCACTCATCTCATCAAGAAGACGTGAATGATTTCAAAGTTTTTGCACTCAGAATCGTCTTTTTGTGAGTACTTCCCATGGAGTCACTATGTGTCCGTGAAGGCTGCTGTTCACTTGCCACACTGGTCTCACGATACCTTTTTGCTACTTCTTAACTTGGCCATCTCTAATCTAAACAGTGAAGGTGAATCATCTGTTGTTCTGTGTCCCACAACACCTGTCTCTGTCTCTCTGGAAGATAAGTACTGTCAAAGGACAAATATTGGGTTGGAATTTCATCCTGAGATAAATATGAAGTCCAAAGTGCCAAGTCAACATTTCCCTAAGAGAGAGGGAGTTCCTCCTCAGTCATCTTGTGGGGGGAATAGTAACAGAAGTGTCTTCACAATTTCTATTTTGCACCATTTATTATGTCGCACAAATGTTTTTTTCTGTGCTTTCTTTTGTGATTTTGCCTTTTTCACATAATAAATCTTGGGACTTCTTTTTGTTTTTGTTGACAGCAGACTGTCCACACAGTATGATCCTATTAGATACGACAACTCCGCTGACACTCCATCTTTGGCAGCTTTTGTTTTGAAATCATACTTTGTCAGTGAAACATTTTCCTAAGCATCACAGAGGACCACAGAATTGAAACAAATGCTTACTGGGAAAGTCATTGCAAACCTTTACCATTTGAGATTGGATGTGATGATGGGAAATATCCTCATGGTTATAACTTGTAATCTTTTTGTGTCATTGGACACTAATTCTGCTAATTACTAATAATAAGTGTAACCAGCACAATAGTTACCGAACATTAGGCCTGCACGATTAATCGTTGTAAAATCGTGATCTCGATTCACCCTGTTTACGATTACATTTTTAAAAAACTTTGTAATTTTTTTTTTTTTCAATAACTCGATTCTCATTTAATTTTATGAGCTGACTGCATCAAAAACGCTACTACTTTCTTCTGTGAGTTTTAAACATAGACTGTATGAAATGGGTTGTAAAGCGCTCCCAAGAGGTGCAGTGCTCTCCTTCTCTTCATTGAAGCCTCAGTGTTTACAGGCTTGTGGTGATGCACAATGTGCTATAGATGCCAAAAAAAAATCAGTTTGATACTGCCAATTTGTTTTGTTTTGTCATGTTCTTGTGTGCAATAAACATTATACTTAATGAGAAACAAATCATGTCAGAGAATCGTGTTCTAAGATAAGAAATTGTGATTCTTATTTTTCCCTAAATTGTGCAGGCCCACCAAACATTGAGTGACTGTTGTGTGAGAGGCGGAGTTGATGGTAAAAATGTGCAAAATGAGGCAACCTTACCTGTTTTCTGTTCAGACACTTATTTATTATTTACTGCCAAGTGAAATACATCAGAGCTTTTAAAGGAAAATCCACTCTCTGAATTATCAATTTGACCTCAAGTGTCAGCCTATAACAAAGGTGCCCAAATTCTTTTATATGACGCGCTGAAATGTATCTGGGAGGAAGGCCAAGGGTCAAAAATAGATGTTGAAGAATACCGTAATTCTTAGTAAGTTTGTAATTTAAATGGAAAGCTTACCAGCACTGTGCTTTGCATTGCCGTGAAACTACTTTTTAACTGCACAAAATGTACGTGTTGTAGTCATCATTTAAAAATAAGAGGAAAGTAAGCATGAGCATGTCAAATTCATAGCAGGCAAAAACAAAGACAGCACGGGCCAATCTTGGTCTGCTGGACCCAAATTGGCCGGCATTGGCTTATAACCATCAACATAAGGATCAATCTGTTTCCCTGTTCACCAATAAAGCCATGCACACAATATAAATAAAGCATCTGCACTTGTGGCTCCCCTTTTGGGAATACATCCAACTGAAATCAATAGTTCCCTCTGAGGAGCACAGTATGTGTGTGCAATAGTTTGTTTCAGAGTCTACAGAAAGAGCCTTTCCACTCTGACACACATCCCACTCTCTCGCACAATGATCGACAAAGTTCCTCCCACAGCGGCTCTTGAATCAGAGGTTAATAAGGTGTGGGCAGTGATGGACTGTAGATACTAACTCACAGATGGCATCCCCAATGCATAAAAAATAAATAAATCAACAGAGCCAGCTGCTCCATAATAAAAATATGGTTGATCTGATCTTCTGAAGTAGCCACACTTACTGTACCTGTTGCTACAATCCCTCGTGCAGCATTGCTCTCCATCTCTGTTGCTTCTGGTAATCCACATTCAGACCCACAGCTTGTTGTTCTGTGTTGGTTAGTTCCATAAAATCGTTATCCATGTCTATCTCTTCATCCTCCTCTTGCTCGTTTTGTTCTTTCTCTTCCTCATATTCCTCACTGTCCTGTCTTTCTCCCTGGTGTGCTGGCTCAGATGTGTCGCCAACATTAGTCCTAGCAGTATTAGCGCTAATGTTAGCTGAAGCTGCACATGATTTTAAAAACAAATCAGTTTACAGTATTTTTCACCGTCAGCCAGCAGTGCTCGCTTTCTTTTTCTACGCCTCCCCCCCCCCCATTGTGTCGCTCGGTGCCTCGATTAATTATTTTTTTTGTCAACAGTAGCCTATAGCTTCCAACTTCCAATCTTCAACAACCACGTTGACGCAGTCTACTCGATTGTGTCTTGAAATTCCCAGAAGGCATTGCTTCATTTTAACTTTTAACAAATAATCAAATAAAAGAAATGCAGGTATATTTGTTTCATTTCAAGCCATGCACGTTTTTGAACATCTGATAAGTAATTTCACTACAAAACAATGCAGAGTTGCAGACTGATGTAAAAGTGTGTAACTATAGAGGGTAACCATGACTGTGATGTCAAGAGACTCATATGTTGTATCAATACTTATCAGATCAGTTGGCCAAAAATTATTATTATCAAATTATTGATGCTTGAAATGTGGCTCAGAAAAATATGGAAATATATGGGCCGCCGTTTATAGTTAAGGGGCCGCATGGCTGTGACAATCATATTTATAAAGGGTTATAAGTCCGTCACTGGGTGTGGGTGCAGCTCACTGACTGGCTGGACTGCTGCTTATGTCTCCATTTACCAACATTTGTCCCGTCCCCCGTCTAGTCTTGTTTCCCCAAACATTACTGTAGTCCCTGGAGTAAATTAAGTACAGACAGCAAAATATTATTAGACCATTTTGGTTGATGACCTTCCTTTGCACTCCTTCATACCTGACACCCTCTCATTCTTCTTTCATCCATTTTCTCGTGTCCTCACATTCTTTATCTTGTAACTAATATCTATTTAACTCCACAACCTCACACACTATCCTACGCTCTGGTGTTTATGCATCAGGTTGTCTCAGCTCTTTCACAAGAATATTTGTAGTCCTGTTGCCATGGTAGTGTCGCTTGTTTTGATTAGTTCAGTTTAGCAGATTCTTTTGTATTTTAAACGTTATCTTAAATACTTTTTATAAATGTTCCTATTAACTGTTCTTGACATTTTCTTATTTGTATTAATTGTTATGGTATGTTATTTAAAGAAGGTATATTAAATGTGAGCATATTTTGAGGTATGCCATGTGGCTTCTCACAATGGAGAACAGCTTTTGTGCAGAACTTGGCACAGCTCTGGCTTTTTCACCCATGAGGATAACTCGGCAAAGGCGCTCAAGTGTTCTCTTGCAGATAATCGGTCTTTTCATCTTTAAGCTCTCTCCAATAACCATGGTATTTTGTGTCCACAGCAATGATTGCTTTGCCTTTTTCAGTTGCTGATGAACCACTGACTTGCTTTAAAATTCCAGACAGGCAGCTGCCATTGTCACAAAATAATCTTTTAAAATCAGTCTTGATGATCCATGTCCTGAAGTGTCAAAGAGGATCCATGTGTATGTGGTCAGCTGTGGTTTGGTCTAGTGCAAGGGTCTTCAACGCTTGTTGGACCAAGGACCCCTTAACTGATAGAAAGACAGAGCAGGGACCCCCTTGAATAAAATGAAGTGGCATATGAAACTGGGCCTACAATACTAAGCTTTTAAAATAAATGTTGGCATGAGTTTATAAAACATTGTTAAATGTCAAACATACATGTGGCATAGTGAACCCTCAGGATTAACTATATCTTTGGATGGCTATCTTAGTGACTACCTTAGCCAAAGGCCAGTAAGCATATCATCAATGGGGATTTATATTTGCTAATAATATGTTGGATTCATGTTAAGACATTTACATCTTTCAAACAATTTTCAGCCTTCCACATCTCCACACAGCATGGCAGTCAGGATCAGGAGATCACTTTATGATAAACGACAGCCTCCTATACCTGAGCCGTCTGACGGTGTTGAGAACTGAAACTCTTTCTCCATGGCTTCTCCAAAATCTTGCCACACACAAGCTTTATCTTCTGCAACCACAAAGGATGCAGTCCCTCTGGTCGCCGATACCTGTTGGTACTTCCTGAGCGCTTTACTTTCAACCTGATGGCTTTCTTCGTCTGATGTCATAAAAGGATAATGTTCTGGCCACAGCCCAGGGCAGCTGTTTTACCAAAGGAGGCTTTGAAATAGACCCACTTGGACTGCTGGGAGAGTGTTTCAGTTCAGTGTTTTATTTTAGATACATAAATGTGGTTTCCCTGATAGAGTTATTAAGGTATGCATAGGTACAGTATATATTATCAAAACAATTTATTGGGGCTCTTTAACCATAGCATCTTGATAATGAGTTTGTGGTTAGTCGCCTTTATTTAGTTGACTGGATTTACCTGCCATATTAAAATTTTCTCTCATCAAACTAAACTGGAGTAATGGTGGAAGTAAACTAAAGTTACTGCATGTGAAGATTAGGAGAGTAAACTTTAAGCCACAACATATTTAGCAATCTGACTCTGTCCTCAAGTCAACAGGCATTCGTCTCAAACAGGATCAATTTAAACCCTCCACCAGTGTGACCCTGATCAGATTGGCTCTTCAGGGTAGATATCTCCCCCTTAGTAGTCCTTAATGCAGAGAGTACCTCAATGAGCATTACCAAGACATCAATCTCCATTCAATTGCCTTCTGGGGATGAAGCTTAGTAATAAGTTTGGGAAATGACCGCTTTTGCCAGCTGATGCTAATTTACTATGTATTCAGTCTGTCAAATACGTGGGCTTAGGTCCCTGATCAAAGCTTATGAAGGGTTTGATGGGGTTTAGTAACGATAAAGGGAAAAGGAGGGAAAGAAGTGTAGAAAGGGGGAAAGATGGAGATTTGGGCGGTATAGGAAGACAGAGAGAAATATCATATTGGATACACTTTGCAGCATTCAGTTGGACTTTCTTGTTACACACACACACACACACACTCAACACAAGCAAAACGCAGACACTCTGTTCATCTTGCTGTAAACTTTTTGCACACTCCGCTTTAAGACACTATGAGAACAGCTTGAACTTGTATCATATGTTCATAATGACTGTAAGAAGTGACCATGGGGGCAACAAATGCTGTAATAGTTTCCTAACTATTGTGCAACCTTTGTACAAAGAAAAAACAAAGGAAATTATAAATGAAGAAAAAAAATAGAATCTGCAATTTTAAATATGTCATGCATAATTAAGTTTGCAAAGTTCATGGATCCCCAGGGGTTCCTAAAGCACCAGATAAACGAAGCAAGTGAGAAAGTATAGTTATTGTAACCCTATGTAGCGTACCACGTGAGTGCACATTTTGACAGAGTGACAGTGTAAGTAAAGAAATACAGACGACTAAACGGAACGATTCAGAGAAGTGAAAGAAAAGTTGTGTCCGGTTCTTTTAAAATTTTATACTGTACAACCAGTACAACATGTCCTGTTCTGTAGACATCATCGTTATTTATCTATTCATGTTGTACAAGTCCAATATGACAGTCAGTTGAAATAAACCTTGTGTTGTAAGACAACTTGTTTAATTGTATTATTTACACAGGTGCATCAGGTGCTTTTTAGTTTTGTGTGCAAGTACTATGATTAAGTTTACATTGTGCTTCCGTTCACACGGATTAGTTTTTTGTAGCTATTAGCCATGTACAATTTGCAATAGTCAGCACTTTAAACCCTGAAGAACACATTCGTGTGTACTACCATCTTCCGTAGCACACTTGCAAAATGATTGTCATTACTGTATCACATGTGCCATCCATTTAGCACAATCGGCAAATCTTCCCCTGCTCCTCCTTCTAAAGAACTGCCGTTTTCTGCTTTCAGGGGACAGTAATAGTGGCTTGTGAATTGACAGTAAAAGTGGCAGTGGTGAAAAATCTTTTCATATAATCTCAATCTCTCTATATGCAACACAGCACAATTAGAAGAGTATGTGATAACAAACAAACATTTCTTAGTCTCTTTTGTTTGTCTGTTAGTTCATCCGTTTCTATTAACACCCTAATACTCGCCACATTTATATGCAGTGACCCATGTGCGTCTCTAAAGCTGCATTTATACTTGTGTGTTAAGGACTTGGAATGTAGGATGTGAATATGCATAACTGATGTGTGCCTCCTCCAAAATGTATACTTTCCTCTGATAAAATCTCACTAATTAACAACACTATTGCAGCATTACCAATGTGATTAACCATATAAAAAAATAATAAGTAATAATCTGGAATTACCATAAAATTACATTTTCCATGGTGAATTCTAAACATGAATTTCAGCAGTGTACTTGAGTACTAGAGGGCAGGTACATTTTCACTGTAGCACATGTATTATTGAAACTTTAATATGCTTCATGCTTCTAATGTGACATTTATTTGGTTTGTCTTACTTTTTTTACAACATCATCCAGACCATTTGAAATGTACAGCCTGGGCGTCCATGAATAAAACCACCGAACCAATTGTTTCTGTAATAATGGCATGCAGTTTAGCCGAAGATTTCTGATTTCAGATCTGCATTTATTCCCGTACCTGCCATGGAAAGGTAGGACATATTTTTGCTTTTGTTGTATAGAAAATGGAACACAAAAAGATGAATGGTGGAGTGCATGGCGTTTGGCAGCAGGTGACAAATGCATTATTGCTTTGCGCACAGCAGCAAACAATCCAAGTGCTGCTTTGGAGAGTGAGCTGTCACAGTCCACGACCCTAGACAGCGTCACACCATAAATATCAATAAAAGAGAAAAAGTGAGATGTCCTCAGGGAGACTGCAGCGAGGTACATGAATTAGAAATGTCACCAATAGGTTTGGAGAAAAGGAGCAGGTCTACAGCATTGTTCTCTATTCATTCCTGCACAAAATAAATTTTACCTTCAGGGAGATAACATCACATGATAGCAGGGTGTGGACTACCATCAGCTGTAATGGGAACAACTGGATAACAATCTATACAGAAAAGATAAAAAAAATAAACTGATGTCACAAAAAAAAGAGCACTCATATACTACCCTTGTAGGGAGGAAGACATTGATTTATTAAAATTGAATTATTTGATTATTTTCCCAAATAATTTAGTTATCCATTTAGTTAATATAATGGTAGTGAAGAATGGAATTGGAAAGCTGACTATTACAACTTCTCACAATTCAAGAAGATGTCCTCAAATTGGTTGTTTTGTCTGACCAACAGCCCAAAACCCAACTATATTTAATTTACACTGATATAAAGCAGAACAATTGAGAATATTGGCATTATTGATAATTACTTATTTAAGGATTCATCAGTTATCAAAGGAGTTGTTTGGATTTATCTACAAATCTTTTCAGCACCACAATAATTATATAATTTTGTAGACTGTGTGAGAAAGCTCTGCAAGAAGCGGGTAAGTCGACGTTCAATTAGGATTGCTTATTTCAAACAAGTATAAACATCCTAAAATATGAGAATTTGTGCAAAATGGATGTAGGCTAGATTTATAGCAAAGTGGTAATATTACCATGCTGCATATTTAACTGTTTTTATGAATATGAATTCATTAGATAAACAAATAGTGCTTGTGCTTGTATTACATGTAAATGTAATACATATTCTATATCATTTTTAAGTACTGTAACTAAAAATATTACAAATACGTTTATTTACTAGAGCACCTTTTATAGAACAAAGTTTACAAATAACACCAAAAGAACAATACAAATTCGAAAATAACTCCACTTCAGATTCTGCATAAAGTTATTATTATCTGAAGAATTTTAATCGAAATGTAACCTCTAACTCCACTGCCTGTGGTCAGACATAGGCAGTAATATATCATCCTTGCATTCATTCAGGCTTGCAATAATACCAAGTTTGCAGTGTTTTCCCACATCTCTAATAGGTAAAGATGCATCCATACTCACACCAAAGCCAATTGAGACGTAAGGAAAATTCTTAAATCAAATGTCTTATAAATTAGCTGAGTTATTTCCTCTGTGGCACAAAATAAAGAGGCATTATGAGCCAAGGCTGGCAAGACAGTCCGGATCAATAGACTTCTGTCCCCTTCTGCTGACTTCATGCCTGAGGTGCGCTCGTAACTGACACAGCAATGGGTCGACTGGTGATATGTCAGATGCTGTCTCACTGAGTGGCTTGTTGTGCTGTTGAGCTGAAGACTGATGTGTCCCCTTTTTGGCTCAACCTGCTAATAGTAAGCCCTGTCCTGTTGTTAAAAAAGAAAGAAAATTTGTAATAAAAAGACAACTATCAAGCTGGCTGGTTTGTTTGAAAACATATTTTCTGCGAGTTGGAACGAGATTTAAAAACAACTCGTGGCTCATTTCTTTCTTTTGCATGTGTGTGCATCTGGAACACTAACCTACAACAAAGTCATTACATTTCCATAACACAGCAGGTCTAAGTGATAGTATGTCCTTTTAGCTTTGTTTCCTGATTTATCACAAGCTGCTCATTTATTCTCTATCCACAGTAGGAGATTCAGCCAAAGACCTCCTGATCTTTGCACATACTGTAGTGAACTCCTGGGCTTATCGCTTTGTTCCTTTTCATAAGATTCCTCCTCTGGCTAACAAGTAATTTATTAAGCGCTGTACAGTCTCCCACAGGGAAAATACACCAAACACCTCCTGACCTGAATCTCATTTTAGCTTGATGGGTTCTGCTCTTAAAAAGAGCCTGCAATGCATTCAGTAGAGTCACAACAAGATACAACAATAAGATAATGTGCATAGCTAGATGGGCATTTATTAGGCTCTGTTGTTTCCCACGTAGGGAGGCTTGGTGAAATACCATTCTGATCAGCAGCCTGTTTCGCTTTACGGTGCCTATGCATAATGATGGCAAAGTTTGCAGTTGAAAAAAAAACTAGAGCTCTAGTAAACAATGTTTAATATGAAAAATATCTTAATTCATTTGGTGTAGGAAGAATTAAAACAACAAGTGGAAACTAAAGTTTTCCTCTAAAGGCATTTGAAGGTTTTCATTTGAAGATGAAACCCTGCAGTGGTTTAATGTGCTGTCTCACAGCTCAATCCCTTTTCCTCCTGTCTAATGCATAGTATTTCCCCTTATGTTTCTATAAAAGGTATTGCAGGTAGCTTTTGACCACTGCGGCTCTGCATTGTTAGAGAGAACGTAATAGTTTGTATGTTTGATTGTTGAGACATTGTGGATTTTATCCTTGAAATATTAGTCACTTCAAATCAAAGTACCTGAATGTTTTTATTTTTTATTTGCAAGTTGTGTTTTGAGACTCTTTGACATTGGTGAATAATGTTTATATGTATCATAAATCATCATAACCTCAGTGTTGGTCATGGATAGGAATAGGTAATGCACACAAATTAAATGTTTACTTAAACACTTTTTTGTGTTTTAAATTAAGCTAGATATGTCGTTTAATTTTCTACTAATGTTAGCAGTCACCCTTCCCCCATATTTCCACACGATGCGGAGTGGCTGCGGATGCGCTCAGGAACGGCGTCGGAGTAACGGCGTTCCAGCTCCAGCGATCCCCAGCCCTCCGGAGCAAATACGCAGAACTTCTATTTTTGCCAGACGCTGGAGAGCTCCGCAGCAAATCAGCACACGGCAAATAGTGCGGGACAGACAGTCGAGCACAGAAACAAAATAAAACATCCTGTTAATTTTCAAAATAAAATAGACCGTGCTCATGGCGGATCATATTTCCCTGCACTACACCTTGAAAAAAAGAGAGTTGTTTCCTCTGTACTCCTCTGGATGTTTTTGTGGTTCTATTAAACATGAATTTGCAAGATCTCGTGGCTCCTCAAAACTTCAGCTGTCAGTCATGGCCGCAGCCGCTCCACAACAAATCCAGACCTGATGGTCGATGGTCGATGGATCTGCAGCCGTTACGCATCCTGTGGAAATTGGGGGTCAGCCACTTCAACTGATGTGTAGCAGCCAGTTTCTGGCACTGAGGTGAGTAATTATCTATTTTAGCTGCTGCGGATAGACAAATCAAGAAAGCACCAGCACCAGCCATCTGGCTGTGTGAGAACTCAAGTCTCTGTTGGCAGAAACACAAATGTGTTTCACCCTCCCTGTTTAAACACCCACCATGAAAACCTCCGCTGTTCTTGTTTTACAGATTGCATATTTGTCACGGTCACTTGGACACTGTTTCAGTGTGCTCCTTTATTCCAGCTGCCAGTCAAGTAGCCAGTCTGGCTTGTTTTGCTCCTCCTGGCCTGACAAGTATTAATAGAGCATCACTGTAATTTTCAGATAAACGATGACTTCTTTCAAGTCTTTAAAAATGCTCATAGTTGAGGCTCTTTGTTAAACATGGTTTACAGGAACATTGTGGGTACATTGTGTAAAAGTCCTTTTTCGAGAATACTATGCATATGGTTAGGTTAGCTTAGACCCAACACCTTAAGTGACTTTGTAACAAAGCCCACTGCTTAGCATTTGCACATGCAAGCAATACCCCACCACCAAATCAGGCAATTTTGTGTGTGATAGAAAGACTTGATCAAAGGGGCTCATACATAGGTCATAGCTATCTTTAGTCGAGACCGATAGCCTATTGCAGTTGTTATCTGTGTGAAACAGGGCCAGATGGGACCCAACCTTGGCTCAGTCCCCGCTGGGCATTCATCTTAGCTTTAATTAGCTGATGTTAGAACCTTGCTAAGCTGCTTTTATTTCTCTGGACACAGACACCTCTGCCTCTTACACATTTGCTCACATTGGAGCCTGGGTCATCTTTGGAATAAGAAATCTCAACAGTTTGGGAACTGATGACATTTACTGATTAAACAGAATGTAAATTGATGTAACTGGAATTCATTACACTGCTTAAATGGAAGGTAAATGATTTATTATTCAAGTCAATAAAAACCAAGACTGTTTTACTTCATACTTTATAGTAGGGTTGCACAATTAATCAAATTTTAATCACAATCACGATTTTGGCTTCCCACAATCAAATTTGTATGATCAAGCCATATTTTTAAATGCGTCATTCCGTTCATAGAACTCTCCAGGTTTTTTTGCCAAGCCAATCTACCGGTCCATAAACCACTGTCTGATCATGTGGCAGTCAGAGTTGTTTCCGGCACCGCAGCTTAGTTTCTAAATGTAGACAGTCACAGAGGACAGAATAACATGAGGAAAATTCCACAACAGATAGCAGTCGGTCATACATCGGTGACAAGGTTTGCCAGTTTACCATTAAACACAACATTTTGTCCCGTCTGTTTTGGTTTTCAGACAAAAGCAGTGACCAGTGCTTGTTTGTGTCTGTTAGCTCAGTGGGCTCTAGGGCGCGAGTAATATTTTTCTTAGGTCGCACCAGTGCACATAACGTGCATGCATCCACTGCCTCTCCACAAACAAAGCAATGTTGTTTGTATCAATGTGGTTTAATTTTGCATTACATGACCCATTTCTTCTGTTTAGCTGTGCCTGTATTTGGATCTCTCCTCTTACTCTCCACGCAGCCCCGCCCCCATTCACTCACACATGGCTCCCTAGAAACAGAGACACAGCGGCGCCAGCGCCATTCCACATTTATTACATTTGTCGACATTTGTTTTAATTATTATTAATACAGCTGTATACTGTTAAGCATGAGAAGTAAACCTGTAGGTGTACCAGTGTTTCCGCTGGTAACTCTGCTATTGTGGCGGCCACGGCGAAAAACACAGAAGTTATTGAATGCAACTAACTTCAGTACGTTGAGTAATAGCGTGTGAGACAGAGCCTGCTGGACCTGGGCGAGAGATGTGACCCATTGCCAGAATATCATAGTTCATAAGACAAGTAAATTATCTAATCTAAAAATGCAGCGCAGTGACGATACAGACATTTTATACACACCACGTGTGTAACTCCACTGACCTGCCATTCGACCTGTGCTGGACCCATTCATAATGAGTCAGCCGTCACTCTAAGCTTCAGTCCATCGCACTCTATCTCCCCAGCTAGTTAGTGTTAGTTAGATAATTTTCATTTACATGTGTTGCAGCTGTATATGTACAACATACAACTTCAACATAAGAGGAATGTAGCACAATATGGAGGTGAAAGCAGTTATAAATAGCCTATGTGACAATAAAACTAGTTTTGGTTAAAATCAATTTAATTAATCGTGATCAATATAATTGTGATTATCATTTTGGCCATAATCGTGCAGCCCTACTTTACAGTGGTCTGACAGGTTTTCTTTTTTTCATATTTCTAATATGATAGCATCATTTTTTTAGATTCAGTGTGACCTTTTAACTCACTCAGAATCACTACAGAAGTACAAACTGTTTTAATTAGGCAGTGGCAGTATTGATCGCCATTTCTGCAGCTTATGATGGATTATAGATCTGATAGATTTTAGGCCTCAGGCAGGCAAGACATGACAAGGTATTCTGTTAACACGGAAAAATCCATACCAACATTCAATTGGATAGCTTCCTGTCTCACTCCTTCCATCCATCATCCCTCCTTTCTTTCTGTCGCTCGTTCTCCTTTTCCATCTTGCCATTGTCTCTTCTACTTTTTTTATTCCCTACATCTCTTCACCCAGCTTTCCATTTTCTTTTCTATCTACTTTTTTCTCTTCATGCCTTTTTTTTGCCTTTTGGCCCTCGGTTTATTCCCTCCCTCATGTCATTATTTCATCCTCCTCTTTTCCACCTTGGCTTTTATTCCAAATTGGTCCTTTTTCTTTCCTCCATTTTGCATAAAAATGCCTCCACCTCAAAAATCTGTAGTGTAGTGTAGTGTCTTTATACCCTATATGACCTACTGTATGTGGAAAACAGAATTTTAAATAAGTAATTTACAGTGCTGCTATTTAAATAATTAAAACAAGTTTGTAAGAGCTCACCTGTCTTTCTCTGTTTGACTGTGGGTTGAAAGATAATGATCATGTAGAAATTATTATAATTTACTTAGTATGATGAAGGAAAGTATAATGCAGGAATTGTCCTGGCAGTAGAAATACGGAGAACATGGGTGCATCATGAAGTTAAAGGGGAAAAAAGAAAAAAATTTAATTTCATCTCTTAAGGACTCAGATAAGAACAGCACAATGCTAAGGCTAAGAGCTGTGCTGCTAAGAAACAGTAAGCAGTTGCTGTCATTTTGAACTAGGCGATATTGGTCCATAACCTATAATAAGATAAAATACATCACTAAGAGAATCTTTTATTTGTGATATCTCAAGTTTTATTCGCAACATCTTGCAAATCCAACAAACAATAAGGCTCATCTAGCGAGCTAGTAGCGTGTAGCGTGCTAGCTAGTATTTATTTAGCTAGTAGCACAACATGATTACATCTTCTTGGTTGTCTAAATACATCCATTGTTTATTTTGAAAACTATTACTAATTAATACATGCCAAAGTGAAGTGTTATAATAAACATTGTTGTTGACTGTTGATGTCAATGACTGCAGGCTAACCTTAGTAGCTAGCTAGCAAGTATCTAGCTAGTATGACATGATCTCCTTGTTTGTCTAAATACTTTTATTTTGAAGCATTACAAATTAATACATGCCAAAGTGAAGTAATTCACATGTAAACGATCAGGAACAATGAAGACACAATCTTTACTGTTACTTTATAGGTACCCGTGGGTAAACTAGGTTTACAGTCTAAGAGACAAGACATCTTTAAAACTTTGTAGACCACCACATAACATGCAACACACCAAACATTAAAACATGTAATACACAGTAAAACATGGATAAAAGGAATAGAAAACGAAACATGACCAAAGTGCTTGTGCATTTTGTGCACAATTCTGCAGTTTGTTTAATAGAGTGATTGCTGCTGGGACAAAACTGTTTTTGAATCTCGTAGTTCTGAAACCAGGGACTTTTAGCCCCCATCCAGAAGAGAGATACTGTAATTTTATACAATGAAATGAGTTTGACACATAGCTAGCTAGCTATACCATGGATCTATTAAGAGAACAAACTAGCTATACTTGTAAGAGACATGAGAGAGAAGCTCATAACCAAGCATGTTGCTACAACAACACAAACTAGCGCCATTGACATCAACAGTCAACGACAATGTTCATTATAACACTTAGACAGCCAAGGAGATGTAATCATGTCATGCTACTAGCTAGATACTAACTAGCTACTTAGTTAGCATGCAGTCATTGACATCAACAGTCAACAACATTGTCCATATAACACTTCCTTTTGGCATGTATTTTATTAGTAATGCTTATCAAAATAAACGTTGGATGTATTTAGACAACCAAAGAGATGTAATCATGTCGTGCTACTAGCTAGATAGATACTCGCTAGGGCGCTACTAGCTGACTAGGTTAGCCTTATTGTTTGTTGGATTTGCAAGAGCTCGCAAATAAAGCTCAATATCTCACAAAACAAAGTTGAGATCTCGCAAATGAAACCGGATGAATCGCAAATAAAACTGGAGATATCGCGAAACAAAGTCAAGATCTCACAAGTGTTTGTCCTCAGTACATGTATTTTCTTTTCTTTCTTTTTTTCTTGCATGTCACCTCCGGGGCTCTGTAGAGCATGCTGTGCATTTGTGATTCCTGTACAAATGCACAGTGGGTAAAGGGTGTAAACATAGGGTTTTGCTTCTAAACTCCCATGTGGACATAAAATATCAAAATATAAATTATTAATTATATTACAAAAAAGAGCAAAAATAATTTTCTTTCCTTATGCTGTTTGTTTTTAGGTCAAATATCAACTTATTGCCAATCAAGTCAATGTATTTTTGTAATATGAGATTTTTAATCAAACCTTTAATCTATAAAGTTAAATGGGCATTATAGTTTGCTGCATCTGTCTTAAAGCTGTGGTAGGCGCTTTACTTTTTGCATTGTTGGGGAAGGATTGCATTATAATCTTTCAGCTTATTGAAAGATTATTCAAGTGGATGGAGAAAACTAATACTCTTGGCCTGTATTTAGGCTTCAGAAAATCATACCGTCACGGTAGACTTTAAACGTCAATAACAGGTCATTTCAGAGAGAAAGAGAGCATTCCCATTGGCTGTTCTGCACATGTATTGCCCGTCCCACAAAGAGGGGAGAGGTAGAGCTGCAGGAACAGGTCTCACTCTACTTCAAATTTTGGCTCTTTTTTGTTGTTTCATTCTATCCACTGCAGCCTTAAGATGTTGCCTTGCAATGTAAATATAAAAGCTTCTGTTGTCTATGTGCCACACAATATTTTCCATTGTATGCCATCTTTACAGTAAAGTGAAAATGGTACTCCAACAGTGTCACTAAGACAAATGTTGTCAGTATGTCATATTTCAACCTAGTCACTACAAGAAGTACCAATGCAATTGTTTTTAAATACAGCCATTACTGAGTAGATCCCATATGATCCCATATAGATCCCTATAACATTTAGACAGGGAACCTTTTTTATTATTATTATTATTATTATTATTACAGGTTGGGCCAAAGGTGAGCAAGTGCCAAACCACTGTGATGTTTGATTAGGCTGTGGTTTCCTTAACCAGAGCTGCTGGCTTAAATCCATTTTAAGCTTACCTTTTAAGTCAGATAGTTTTGCAATTTCTTTATTATAACAACCAAGATTAGAAAAATGGGATGTTTTATTTTTTTGGATGTCCTCCCAGGCATCTTATCTTCATTGTGTTAATAACCTTTTGTTGGTGTGGGTTTAAGGAACAGTTTAAGCCTTCTATAAAATGGCAATACAGCAAAGAAAGAGAAGAAATAAGCAGATACAGATATAGCTTTACTATATACAAGCCCCCTGGTATATTGTACAGCTGCCGTTTCTTTTGCAGAAATAGCTGTTCTTACTCAAGACTTGCTGTATACCTCTATGCATTTCTGCAGGTTTTTATGGAAAACATTTCTTTATTTTCTCTATGAATTTTGACTATACCTGTCTAAGACTCAACTGTAACCTTCTGCATTTCTTAGCCATCTCTGACCCCAAACTGTCCTTTAAGATACTGATGCAGAACCACCAAATTCCTCGTAAAAGGGAAAATTCATGTAAAGGTATAGACTATGAAAATAAGTAAGTGTTTGACTCTGTAATTAATGATTATCTTAATTTTTTTAAATGTTTTGTATTGCAAAGTACTGCATCACTTACAGGAACAAAATAGTGTATATGATTTTCATAAGTTTACATACATGCACGCTGTGCATACTCAAGAAGTTGGCATTGACAGTACCTTGAACCACAGCTGTACCCATGATCCCGCTCTCCAACCTCCTGACCATCATGAACTTCTAATCCACACAACCATGGTGATTTACATAATTACAGGAACTCATCTGACCTGGTGAAAATGGTGTGTCATCACACTGTCAGGAATTGATTTCCGTCTAAAAGACCAGTAACGGGGAAGGCAGGAGGAATAATAGCAAATTATACAAACCCCTTGTAACTAATTAGATAGAAGTCACGCTAAAATAACTCTGTACTGATTCATGGTGGATGAAAAAAGTGATCTCTGGAAAATGATGGGCAGGAATACCATCATGATGATTACTTACCATAAAGGGAGTCATAGATGGCAACTATTTAAAGACAAGAAATCAAGATCTCAGATAAAGCATGGGTTCATACTTAAAACTTAGTTTCTCTGTGTGTTATACTGGTAGTGATGGGAGCCTCTTTAGAGGCTTTTCCAAATAGTGTTTAGAGTCTATGTGGGAGCGGAGAAGAGTAGGGCGGACGGGAGGAGCGTGTGGGATATCGAGGTAAAAAATGATTTCCTTGCAATCAGATTCAAATTTATTACAGGTTAAAATTTTCCATAACAGCGTTAAAGATAGAGCCACCTGAGGAGAGAACTGAATCTATTGTATGGCCTTTAACATGGGTTAGGATTGTTGGAGACCAAGGGATTCAAGTAAATTTATAAAATTACTGGTCATAGCTTCAGGGGGACAGCACATTTAAATGTTGAAATCTTCGAGATCAGGGCATTTTTGTGAATTATGGCAACCCCATCACCTTGGGCATGTGACCTGGCTTGATAAAAGTGAGCATATCTTGAAATAGGAGAGGTCGTCAGGGGTAAATCATGAAACCGTTATATTTTTGGACACAATTCTGACAGATAAATTTCTTTGACAGCAATCTCACATTTAGCAGACCAAATTTGGATGGAAGGGGAGGCGAGGATGGAGTTATAGTGTGTATAATGGTGATAAGATTGTCGTAATTTACTCAATGGGATACTTTGTAGACAGAATTACAGTGTCGAAGTGTTAGAGATTGGGATGTGATTTACAGGTAGAACAGTTTGACAGTCCCTGCCCCATGAGTGGTAAGGGATGAATATGGCCAGATGTTGCAGAAATGTCACTTGTTACAAGGACCCTACCAGTAAATTTATGGCGGCAGTGAACGTTCTTTAGATTTTATGTGTGGATAACCTCATGGTGGCATGTACAGTCTGGCATTTTGCAGGATAACCAATGCATAGTCAATGTTGCAGAGAGCAGCTTTGCCTGATGCAGGTTAGGATGAAGTCCATTGGGTCTGTACAATTGGATACTGTTCCAGAACAGTTTGAAATTGTCAATAAAGTCTATGTTCGTTCATGCTGCTCTGAATTCTCCTTTCAGCCAGATGTGCATCAACAATAAACAGGAAAAGTGTCTGTGCTAAAACTGGCAGTGACAGATGCCGCCCACAAAAAGCCTGGGTCTGTCCAAGGTTTCTGCCTAAAAGGAAGTTTTTCCTCACCACTGTTGCACCGAATGCTTCCTCATGGTAAACCGCTGAGTCTTTGTGAATTATATTGTGGTCTAGACCTACTCTGTGAAGTGTCTTGAGATTTGATACTATGAATGATATTGAATTGAAAAATAGCCACAGCCCCATCCAAGAGATTGGGATTAGGCTTGCACGATTTGGGTAAAAATATGAATCACAATTTTTTTTAGCTTAGAATTAATATCACGATTCTCTGCCACTATTCTTTTCTCACAAAGTGTAATGTTTTTTGCACACAGGAACCATGACAAAACAAATTGGCAGTACCAAACAGATTTTTTTGGCACCTCTAGCACATTGTGCATCACCACAAGCCTGTAGAGATAGAAGCTCGTGAAATTAAATGAGAATCAAAGTAATTTAAAAAAACAAACAAACAAAAAACGTGTAAAATCCTGAAGAGATTTGAAAGATTGAGGGGAGGTGGTTAGACTGCCAGTTGACCATTCTTCTTTTGGCCCCTTACCACTACCTGGTTCCAGGTGATTGGGAGTCAAGCACGATGAGGGGGCGTGGATTGGTTAATGGATCCCACAGAATGGTGTTGGATATAGCCAAGGCCTTCACTGATATCTTTTTAGCCTGAGCCGAGGCGGTATTAATGAAGCTGGACAAGAGACTATCTTTCTTTTTCAGCTTATCCGAAAGTCCAAAGATGTCTTGTGTCCTTGAGGTTAGTCATGCTACTGTTTGCCTTTTGAAGCAGCTGGCAGTTTTCACAGGACATTGTGTCTTATACAGCTACATTCTAACTGCTGCCAGCCATGCCATGCCATGGTGACTGTAAGTGTCTCAAAAATATATCCTCAGTTTCTCAGTTTCAACAAAACTGTAGTGTAAAACTTTACACAACTGTCAGACTTGTGTGTATTCTGGTTAAATCTAGCCATTAGACAGCACACTGTTTGCATTGGAACTGAGTCCCTGAGGTTGCTGCTGCTAATGATTCTAGTTCAAAAGGAGCAACGCTTTCATGTCTCTTTTGATTAGTCAGGTTAGTCGTGACTCAGAGTTAGAAAACACTTCGGAAAAGACTAGAAGTGCAGTAGCGTTGTGACCTGGATTACAATGTCCTTTTGGTTTGGAAAGACTGTCTGCAAAGATTCTTCAAAGTCACTGAAGAGATGTGTGGCCATCCCAGCATGAATAAGCGATTTCTTTTTGTGGAGATACTGATCACCTCTATTTTCTTATCTTTTCTTCTAGCATTATTTTTGAAACTTCAAACCCAAAGGATTGCATTTTCCATCAGTCACAATCTTTATAAATTTCCAACATGAATTATTAGATTATTTTTTTTTTTTGGGCCAGTTTCTCTAACCCTCAGCCTCATCTTCCCTTTTTGCATTCGCTCTCTGTTAAACCTTCCAGTACTGCAATATCAATTACAATATCACACTCTGAAGATTATATTTACTGTTTATTTGTATTTCTTCGAATAAATCCATAATTTCTCCTAGTGAAATTTATTTATTTATAAAGTAGTCTGCCAAAGTCGATGCTCACACCCTTGGGAGAGAGGCACAGATGAACAGAATACTAAAAATGTCCAGGTTTGTTTCGCCTATTGTAGAACAAAGCCAGCACTCACAATGTCTTCACAGTGCACAGTAGGTTTTGTTCTAGTAGTTGTGTGAGTAGTTTTGCAGTTAAGCCGGAAGCATTTGTGTCAAAAATATAAAAGTCAAGAAGAGAGCCTTAAAATCTTAGTGGGCAAGCATTAAATTCCATATTTAATCCTCCAAAACACAGAGATCAGGCTGAAAAAAGTGAGTTTTAAAGCCTGAGTTGACAACATAGTAGAGCCACTATCTAATAAAACCTTACTGATTTTTTTCATTACAGCCATGCTCGAGGGTGTCTTGGCTGAAGTAAGGGAGAAAGAGCCATTCTGTTTTTGGTTGAGACCTTTAAGGCCACAGGTAACCAGCATGTGTCTGTCTGTACTCCCATCAGGTCAAAGGTCCATGCTGAACATTGACAACATGTCATCAGAATCAGCCTTGTGCTTCGTGAGTTGCGTACTATTGTGGCCCATTGTCTGCACTGTGAAGCAGTTTACGTCAGTCAGGAAGCACTGTTAACATATTGCGGCACATACGTCAGTGGAAGTAAGCTAAGGCAAATCTCGGCAGCATCAGCAAATACAACACAAGCAGTCTTGTCTTTCAAACTGCTGAGAGTTTTCTTATCACGCTTTTCTTGATTCAGTCTGCAGCCACACTAGCAGATCTGTAAGGCTGTACTTAGGCACAGAGTTGATTTAAGTTAAATGCTAACATTAGTATGCTAACAAGTTCACAATGACGGACAATAACGATGTTAACATGCTGATTTCTTCAGTATTTTATTTTAGCGTGTTTGCATCCTAACATTTGCTGTTTAGCATTAAACACTTTGCCGTTACTACTTTCCCAGGGTCCTTGTAAGAGATTAGTAAAAGCTATTATTGCAGTTCAAATTGCAAAAGAATGAAGGGAGATGGACTTCAAATGCAGTTTGAATGGTAAATATCCATTCGGCCACTGTAGAGAAATCATGTCTGAAATCATGTCTGTCCACCAATTTGAGGGTGTACTGTAGGTTTCAAGGAGAATTATATCATCAATAGGCTAAGCTGTGGGTAAGTGATTTCGAGATAACTGACCCAGGGAAATTGAACATTTGCCTTAGGGAAAAATGTGCTGAGAACATACGCTTTGAAAGGTCTCCTTATTGTGTCATATTAAGAGGATATTGATTTGGAGAACATAGGACCCCTGGGAACCAAAAGATCCTCCAAACCATACGACCATATAGGTCTGTGTTTGTTTAACCCACCCCCACCCCAACCTGCATCCTTACATGGAGTTTGGCGCTCTTATACTTCGCCACCTTACTTCCTGCTTTGCTCAGGTCATAATTACTGTGGCCACTCAAGGCCAGCACTATAAACTCATTGCTTCTTGAACAAACAATATATGGGGTCATTTTATGGTGGAATTAATTAATTGTCTTAATTTCCAGAAGAACGCTGAAGAAACATGATTTGATTGTTTTACATGATGTTGCCACTGTTGTCCATTATAATCACACATACAGAACTATAGCCATGGTTGTGATGATTCTGTCAAAGTTCCCTCATATGCAGAAATAGTTTCTCATTTGGCTTTCAGACTGGGAATTTCATGAATTATTTTTAAGATTTCTCCTTTGTAGAAAAACACCACCTTGTGTCCTTCCATAAGGACACAGTAGGAGGTACTATAATAACTCAAGGCTGTACATGGTCTTTAAACGTGTTCATTCTATACTACTAGAGAATGGAATTTCATGGATAGAATAAATGGAGATTGAATTATTCGTTATCACATTTTATCCTGAGATTACCTGAACTAGCAGAACAAATACAATATTTAATAGATTCATTCTTCTCTGAGCATTGCCATCACAGTAATATTAAGAGACTACATTATGTGATAGATTCAGGCCACAGCGGTGTAATTGGTTGAAAATGCCAAAGAAAGATAAATGTCTAATAGAAATACAATAATGTTTACTTTTACCATTTAATGTATTTGTGTCATTGCTGTAGCCGGTGGTCAGACCTTTCCCACTCTAACTCTTAATTCCAGTTGAAAATGTATGATGCCTAAATTATGTTCATTTGACCTCTTGACTGAAGAAGAGTTTGTCTTGCAGCTCTTTTTGGTCATTAACTCGACAACTGGAGTTCCGCTCATGACCTTCTTGCTTTGTTTTATATCTCCTGTGTTGATCCTTTTCCTCGGCCAGATGTACCTTTACTTTTTTTTAATACTGTATTTTCTGTCTCGTGTGTGGTGTGTGTGTGTGTGGGTGTTTTCACCTAGTGCTCGTATCTAAGGTATTTGCACATATAGCGGAGTCCAAATGCCACAATTAATTACAGAGTGCACATTTTTTCCCTGTCTCATTTCCACTTATCTTATTTTTTGTAAGCTTGCGGTTCTATACCAATATACTGTAGCTTCTAAATGTTGACTCATGTCTGTAGCAAGATAAGCTACTCGCACACTCAATTCCCTCTCCTGAAGATGACAAATACAATATGTGTGATATTCGGACAGTATACACTTTGAGAAATACAAAAATCTCTCAGATTTAAATGCAGGCCACCCAAGTAGGTTATTTCTAGACACATTGAATAATTCAGTTCAAAAATTAATGGACGAAGGACTTAGTGTTTGAAGATAACCAGTGAGGTTGTAAAAACTCATCAATTCCATTTTAAAAAAAGAAAAAAAGAGAGAAAAATAAGAATGAGCTGTTCACTCAAAGCCACGGACATACACACTCAGGCAGATCATGTTCTTCTTTCCTGACAGTTGCTTTTTATGGCATTGAGGAAGTAAATTGGAGGAAAAAATTGTATAAAGCTGAAAACTTGTTGGAACTAAATTGATTTGGTTTTCTAGCTGGATCTAGCTGAGTTATTGTAACCTAACAGCAATGAGTTGTCTAGGCTCATAGCAACTTTGTAGGTGTGATCAGTTAAGTGTTTTAATCAAACTCCAGGCTAGTCAAAGTTATTTAGAAGAGAAAATGACACACTTTCCATGGCAAAAAATATTTCTATTGTAAATAATCATTCAATTTATTATTATACCAACAGACCTTTAAAAAAAAAAAAATCAATATTCATTACTTTGCAGCTCGAGCAGAAGTTCTCTGCGCGTCTATTGTTGACGTGGATAGCAACGGCCTACTGAGCAAACTAGGAGGTAGAGTAGGGCCATACTCCTTTATCTTTTTGCATTCTGTAATTATATTTCCCATCGCAACTCTTATACGTAACTATCAAGCAGGTTTAGGCTAAATTTGACCAGTGAGAGGACTGAGCATTGCCTTTCACAGCCTGCTGTGAGTCATCTGGTTGGAAGCAGATCTATCTGAAATACGTACATCTAAATCTTGGATAGGTTAAGAAGAAGGCTATTTATTTATAGAGACCTGTGTAAAGGGGCTATTCTATGTGTGGCATGGTGCATTAGTCTCTACCAATTGTTGTAAGGAGTAGATTTGCTGGAGTGGAAAGGTTGGGACTTTCACTATGATGGCTTAAAATGGATTCACTGCCGGGCGATGATGTCATGGATGCAAGATCATAGGGTTGTGCCTTGTTAGAATATTTCTCCTGTAAAAGTGAAGCCCTGTCAACAGAAACGCCTACCCATCCCTTCCTGTCTCTTTAGGATACAGACCTAATCACTGAATACATTAAATGCGATTGGCTAGATTTTGTGCAGATGCATCGAACCTCTATTACATCTCATTCTTGTAATGACTGATCCAATTTAATTGGATGAATGAAAGCGAGAACTCTGCCACAGTACCCTTAGAGCTATTATGTCCAATTTGTCACCCAGTAGCAGCATGAACACATCACACGTTAGAGGCGCCTGGGGCTATGCTAGATAAAAAGCTTCCTTATTTCTGTCAGCTCCCCCAATGTAATCACTAAATGGAATAAACATAATCAGAAAATCTGGATGATACTGTGGCACTCCAGTCTTATCTATTTTCAAATCAAAACACAATTTCATTTTAGATGTCAAAATGACATGACATGACATTGGCATGAAATTAATTACCAAAAGGTAGGAAACATTAAAGCAGTTTATATGCTTTTATTTAATTTGTAATGATTTCGCAAATCGATTTGATTCTGATTCACAAGGTCCCGATTCCATTACATTTCTGATTGGATATGATATCAATTAGGTTAGGGAAATTTGAGTTACAAAACAATTTAGCTTGGATATTTTATACATGATTTAATATAAAAGAGATTATTAGACAACTCATGCCGTAAATTGTGCAATCAAACAAAATTGTATGGCAAGAACCTAGTGGCCAAACAGTGGAATTGCAACTGTGGCCTGCTGCGTGATGCCCTTATATATTCATCATGAAAAGGCATATATTAAAACATTGATTTTGGGATTGTATTAATGAATTAAAAATAACTCAATTTAAAATCACAAAAGATCGATTTCAACCCAGGTCTAGATTTTATGGGGCATATTACTGTCAGAAATGCATTTTCACTGTTCTATTTTGTTGTTGCCTGGTAATACCTTCTTGGTGGTAAAGATTTGACTGCCATGTCCAAGTAGTCCTGCCGCAGCACTCAGTCCTTGATCTCCTGCCTAGATTAGAACACAAAGAACAAATATTTGCTATAATGGGGCTGCAGTTTCATGCATACTGTGGGCAGTTAGGTGCAGTTAACCACATTGACTTTTTGTTGTGTTGATTACACAGCATAATAACTCACAAATCAAATGCTATATGCAATATCATGGTTCCCTCTGGTCCCTCAAGATCTCAGTGCTTGGATTTAAATTATAGTGTAGAAAAATGTGCCCTCGTGCTTGGAATACAGGTTGTAAGGGTTTGAGCTGACATTCATTTTGGATTTCTTACCACTGTATCACAGGTTAGGAAACCAGTTTGACTAATGAGCTCTATGCATACAGAAGTAACTCATTTGTCTGCTTGCACCTGTCTGCCCTGAGATGCTGACCCTGGTTTGATGCCACGGGGATTTGAGCATCTCTTAATCTCAACAGCACTCTCCTTGCCAACCTAACAAAGGCCCCTCATGCTCTCCACAGAGCCATACTCCGCTTTCAGGCTTCATACACGACAATAACTGGACTGCCATGTTGGCAGGCTCCAGTTTTCTCTACCATTAAAATCACTAGTGGCCTCCTTGGCAGCAGTTAACAGGTATCCACATAAAGAACAGGCTGTTTCCAGATCTCTCTAGTCAGACTCGCTGTACTGCTTCTTTGTTGCTGTAACATGTTGGCTTTCGGGCTTCATACTTTGTAATCATTGGCTAGGTTTGACTTTGATGTTTTTGCCCAGGAAGGGAAAAATAGTTTATTTTAGAGTTATAAGGCGGTTTGTTCATTTTCCACAACTGGGAGCTGGACAATTTGACTGTGCAAGCCCATTAATTGATCAGGCAATGTGAATAATGGAGAAAATTGCTAATTGTAATTAGTTGAAGTATTTTTAGAACTGAAACTTATCAAATCTGAATAAAATGCAGACATGGATAGACAGATGCACATTTGCCCTGCTAGAATCAGTGGCAATGTCATTTGATCTGTCACCTGGTATGTCCAAAATTGAGGGAACAACTATTCAATAGGTACCAGTAAAGGATTTCTAAGATTCTGTATCATCTGACCTTCAATCTTGCTCTGCTATCATGTCAGCGTTTCCAACTTTTCACAAGAAATATCAAAATTGAATCTGCGGTTTACCAAGCACCTCCATTTTCTAAAAATAACATAAATGGCAGTCACTTATATTTTGGAAAATAAGGAGCTTTAGGTGCTTATTTTTTGGCTTGTTTGTACTTGTACAGTTGCTAATCTTTCTCATGTGCCAGACTGGATTCTCTATATCATTGTTGTTGTTTTACACCTGGTACTCTGAGCCCCTCAATGAAATTAGTTATTCTGGTGTAACTTCAAAAACCAAGTTGAAAACATTAGAGAGGTTGATCACATTTTTGTGAACTAGAAATATTACGATATCCCAGTATTAAGGAAATTATGACATTTTGTGCTTGGCTTTAAAGATTAAGTGGTTTAAAGTCTAATTTACAAAAAAGGAGTTATTGTTCATTTCCAAATAGCCTGTTCAGCCTTTCACCATGTCGATTTTGCATTTCACAGGTAAATATAATTTTGCATTTATTGTTCTGCATATATGAATAATTGCTTAATCCATGTGTATGCAGATGACACTTCTTCACTTCTTTGTAAGAATAAAAGAGTTGTGTCAGCTGGCTCTAACGGAGGATGTGGAAAAAGCTGGCTTATGGTTTAGAGTTAACAAGCTTTCCATAAATCCTCCAGAATCTAAATCCATGTTGTTTTGGCTTTCTCAAAAACGTTGGTACACTGTAAACTCTATCTATCAGGTGTGGGGTTGACATGTATGGGCAGGTACTTTTATAGGTGTGACAAAGACTAAGGTCATTAAAAAAAGGGCAGCTGGTTTGGGCATCCAATGTAGAGCAAATTGTAAAAAGCCACAGTATGTACCATGTTCTTTGTCTTACACCAGCCAGCAAGGCTTCCTGCAGTGCAACAAAACAGAGCAAGAGCAAAAATTATGTATATAAGCTATAGCTAAACAGCTGTTACTGACAATTTTGTACACATAATTAAAGTAACTTTATTGATAGTTGTCTTTAAGTCTGTTCATCACAATACCAGTTTCTTATCACGGATTTTCACAGTGCATATTCTTAGCCTCTTTTTACACACTCATTATTAACACATTTGACCTATGATTCACACTGTACTTCTACTAGCCCTGGGTTAAATGTCCTTTGGAACACATGAGGGATGTGTGCACTCTAGAATGATGCCTAACTACTGTTTAACAAGGAGCAATGATAAAATGTCATTAGGGATTTATGTAAGAAGTCCTTAAGCTAACTTTATAACAATTCCAATCATCTCCCTCATGGGAAATCAAAGCATGGCACTTTGCTTTGGTTTTAGCCTGAATAAGAATTCAAATCAGCCTGACATGGTTTGAAAACTACTAGCAGGCTAGTACCCAAATCTGTATTAATACGTAAGTAATGTTAACTCAAATGCTTACTGTTTCATGCATGTGAATGGAGAATGTTAAAACCATTACTCCAATAAAATACATATTTGGGTGTGCTAACTTGGTTAGTTTAGATTATTCAAGTTCTATTGTTAGGGTCAATTTGTTAGATTTTGTAGTGTTTAGCAATATGTTTAGCCTATTCTAACCATTTTATGAACCGAGAATAACTCTGGACTAACCCTGCTCCGGAGAAGAGCCAGCCAGCCCTAGGCTAAAGTCAGGGTTAGCCCACTTGGTGTGCCAGAATCGTGCCAGTGTAAATAGGTTCTTCGCCCCCAGCTAACAGCTCCCTCAGCTCCCTGCTAAGTGCAGTGTGAAAATACCTTAGGTGAGCTCCACCGCCGACCTAGATTATGCAGACTGATATGGGTATATGATACATTCTTAATTGTACGTTGTTGTTTTTTTTACTTCCATACAGAATAGTATTAAATAGACTGTGGTAAAAAAAGTGAAGTACAGTACAGATCTAACCTGATTTATTATACAAGATAAGGCTATACTTATGTGTGTGATACTGTATTTATTTCCAACCATGCACAGCTCAATTAATAATGCCGTGTGTATTAATGAGCATCCTTTATTAATCCAACAGAGTGTTACATAAATAGTCACATCCTTGAAGCATAGCTAACAGACACATATGATAATACACATACGCAAAAATAGTTAAACACACATCAACGGAAATACAAGTATGCACAAACGTTGCTGATTTAAAAAATGTAAAGGTAATTTTGCACCAAATCAATGAAGCATGGTACATTGTATTCCCACAGGACAAGTTAATTAACACAATAAATATAACAACATAGTGTAATATTAATGTCTAACATGTAGTGCTACCCCCTGTTCCCTGATGGTGTATGAATAAAGGCTGTGTGTGTGTTTATGCATGTACATAGAATATGTTTTTGTGCATTTTTATATATAAACTGCTTTTGAAGATTTCTTTTTATTGTTCAAACTAATGAGGTGTTGGAGATGTCTCTCCTGCATTTACATCCAACTGCCAAAAGCACTGTGAAAATGGTGGCTGATTTTAGTTTTTTAATTTTGTTTTGGCACATGTGAAATTTGGCGTTCTGTCTTGGGGTGGATTGTTAGATGCTTCTGGAACACATTCTGTAGAATAACAATACGGTCCAATATCCAAGGCCTTCAAACAGCGCTAATAATACGTTTTCCTGATTGAGCCGTCATGAGCTGATTGGCTTCGTTGATCCGGCATCAGCAGCTTGGATACACAAGCTGTTGACAGCAGAGGCAGCCAAATATTATGAGTCAACATATCTAAAAATATACCACAATGAGATAAAAATAGTGAATGAAGAAATGTCTATGTACTCTGAATAACTATAACATAAATAATAACTCATAGTTGTTGGTAACGTTTAAGAAAGCATTAAAACAATAAAATAAACCTGAATGCCAATATTACATAGCTGAAAAGGCTTTAAAAAATGCATCAATAACTTATAGTAACAAAGGCTAGAGTATCTCTTAAAGTACAGTATGCAACCAATTCTTCATAAGCATCTTCAGTCTAGGTTTGCAAGACCGTTACCTCAAAAGATAAGTCCCTCCTCTTTATTAATTTTGGAATAAAATTGCATCTTTGCTGCGTTATGGATGCGCTCCGGTTTGTTCTGTCCTCCGCCACTCGCCATACCACACCGGGAGCGTCTTAGAAACGGAGCGTCTTGCTGCCCGACTTGCAGATTTTTATTGTCTCTACAAGTACTTCACAGAACAATCATGTGTTTATTAAGCTAGTATCTACCTTCCACTCCAGGCATGCCTTCTCTTTTCTGGCATTGTCTTTATAAGAAAAGATCTGTGATTCCTTATGTTTTTCCACCCCCAAGATGAATCTCTCGTCGTCCATGGTGTTGAATAGGAGACGTATACGATATTGGGAGGGTGTTTTGGTAAATTGACTGGATGCTCTCGCTGTTTCACTTCCTGCCTGGCTGTCCATATGCCCTGCAGCTCGCATTAATATAGGCCTGACGCATATCCTTAGCAGAGAGGCGTTTCACACGCCTCTGGAACGCGCTGTGCTGGTCAATTCTCAACCATTGACTTGAATGTTCGCGATTGCTCGCGGGGGCCACAGTGTCCCCGGATTGCAGTGACCATTGGAAAATGGGAGTAAAACTGCAGATACATTTAACACTTACTGCACACATCTCACTTTTTAATTAACATTTCAGTATGAACAACAGCAGGCTAATAGACTGAGGTTGTGACTCTAAATAGAAATAGTGTTCCCTTTATTTGTGACAACACGCTGCACAAATTGGCACTAAGGTGATAAATGATCCTGATGGCTTAATAATCAGTTATGAGAAATCTTGGAAATTCACATAAATCCATTTAACTCAATGCAAATGATCAGCCACATACTCTTTACATTTTTTGTTTTCCCATGTGTTCCTCTGAGATACGTTCTTGTAGGATACGAGTGGAAGAAGTGAGGCGAAGAGGGGAAACTGGCAAGTAAATCAATACACCCAATTGAAAAAATGCCTTCTGAAGTAATCACTGTCTTCAGCGATAAACGTATACATAACACTACATGTGACCGTCTGTAGTTAGTCAGAAGAAACACATTACCCATGAATATGTACTAAAACAATTCATTTATACGTCTCAAATCAATAACAATTTGCCTTTATGTTAGTGGAATGTGGAATACTAGATATAATGAAACATAGAATAATAAACCTATATCCTGCGGTGGACATGAAAAAATTATTTAAATTCACAGTTTACAACACAACTCTCTGTGTGAATCATTAAGACTTGACATAAATGCATTTCCTTCCTCATAATATATATTTGCAATGCTGATTTATTAAATGTTTGGAATTTCGCTTTGTTACATCCATGCTTTCTTCCCTGTCTTTTGATGGTGTAGTGCCACTGCCACCAACTAACTAACCAACGGCAGCAATGTGTATGCCTTTGCCAGCCAGCTTTTATGTGTATATGTGTGTGTCATTTTGTGCATGTCAATAAAATGAGATAAATAAATACAGGGACTCCTCATCCATTGCTAGTGGTCACAAATGACTTTTAATCATCCATTTTTGCAGTCACACAAAATGTCAAAGGGATTTTTAAATATGTTGCTAATCATTATTTTAATAAAAGAAAGAAAAGTGATCTTTGAGAAACATTTCTGGTGTTCTAAAGGGGTGTGTTAGTGTCTGTGTCTGATTGTAGGCGAAGCAGGCTAAGAGTTGGCAGGGGCACAAAGAGACAATGTAAGCAAACTTGTACTAAAAACTCTAGCTGACAACCCATGGGAAGACTGAAATAACAGGTTATGGGTAAGATTTTAAACTACTGTAATGTGGTCCAGCTAGCTTATTAAAGAAGTAGGCTACTCCATCCATGGGTGGATTTCCAAATGTGCGTACCAGGCCCATTTTTGTGGGGGCCCATTGTCTCATAATGCCTATGATTCCATCTACGTATAGGAAAACTAACGACAAGCTGACTGGTTAATGCAACGATAATGGGTGCTATTATAAAAATGATCAATCTAAAATATCATTGTCAAATTGATTATACTAGGAGAAAACCCATTGACCTATCAATGTATAATTTTTAATACTTTTTGGATAATGATTTTTTTCCCTGAAAAGACTGCAAATAGGAGGAACTAATAACATGCAGTTTAATTTTAGTTGGACTTTAGTCTTATGAAGGGACACCTCAAAGATACAGACTAAGGAAGTAAGAAAAAATGCCATGTTCAATACTAAAAAGACAAATACCTCTCAAATCTCGCAAAACTTCCAGTTATGATGGCCGTTGTTAGCCCTCCACTCACATGTCTTCTATACTGTATATTTAAAAGCTTGCTGTATCTATTATGTGACATTGCACGGCAGGACCTTAACTAATATTTTGCACAGTTCAGTTGACAGAGAAAAAGAGACTAATCTTGTCAATGCAATAGTGGCTCAGGACACGGCTGAAGCTGGATCAGCTTATTGTGCACAAGGGCTTGTACCATTGTTTGCTCCACAATGCCTGGCAGTGTGCATCGTTCAGCTGTGTGGCTGAGAAAATCATCCCGGCTAGTGGCAACAATGGCGACACACACGGCTGATCTGATTGCAGTGCAGGAGCGCTCACTTTCATCTGTAATGCTGGAAAACAGATCATGTAGCTGGAGCTCTTATCTTGGAGATGAATGCTGACAGCCAACACAGGCTCTCTGCGCATCCTCTTGTTTTTTTCCCTCCTAGCTCTTAATCTTTTATTTCCTCTCCTGCACCTCCCTCCCATAGACTTCTCATAGAACTTTTGCTCCTTTCCTCCCTTACTCCTCCACCTGTCTATACACCTGCTTCTTTTTGACTTTATGCTCCTTCTCTGCCTACAAAGTGCTTTTTTCTATCTACAGTTTCTGTGACTTATTTTTATTTCTTACCTTTTACCTTTTCCTCTCTTCAAGCTCCATTCCTACTTTCCATCTACCTCGCCCTATTGCCTCGCCCTCATTTCCTCTCTTTTCTAACCTTTAATCCTAATTTAATACCTTTTCCTCTTTCAACACTCTTTTATCACCTGCCTCTTACACTTCCATCCACACCCTACATCCGCCCATTTCTTGTTTTATCAGTATTTTTATCACTGGCTCAGGCCAGCTCTAAAAGCCCCATGTAGCCCTCATCGCCTGATCTTGAGAAGATAGCTGATCCCACTGATGCTATTTTAAGCCTGTCATGCATAGTCTCTCTCCTCTTCCCTTCCACCGAGAGCTGGCAGCTACAAAGAGAGACATGAAACGGCCATTCTTCCCTCACAACCAGACTTTCACTTCCTGATTGTGACTTTGAAATCAGTATAATTAACTGTATTGTCAGGGGACGAGCCAGTCTGACAGAAATAGCAGATTTCTCTCCATGTGCCATTGCCAAATAGAATTATCTTGAAGTCTTGTCAGATGATTGTTTTAGTATATTTCCAATAGTTAAAGTGGATTTTTTTGACACTGTGGATCATTCACTGAGAAGAAAATATGACCATGATTCCTGCTCCATTTCCATCTCCTCTGTCTAATTAGTCTCTGGCCCTGTCTTAGTGGCCAACCCTCAACTCTAAAGGAGACATATTATTCTCTTTTTCAGGTTTATACTTCTATTTTTGGTTTCTACTGGAACATGCCACATGCTTTACTATTCACAAAACACACTTCTGTTTGTCTGAATAGACAGACAGTATATAAAGTGCCTTTCTCTTTAAGCCCCTCTCCCGAAAAGCCCAGTCTGCCCGGAGAAAAATATGGTAGACCTTCGTTTATTGTTACAGTACTAATTTTACAAATGTTGTTTGCTTTCTCTTCGTATGTACCACATTTTTACACTTGTTAACACTCCCGATTATGCAGTTCGATCAACATCTTTTGGCTGATGTCTTCATTTCATAGTGAGAAATAAAAAAGCATTTCTTGTGTAAATCCATTTATTATGTTATGTACAATGCGGGCGTTGCAGTGTGTGAAGGTGAATCACTACTTGTTTTTTTGTACTGTACTCACCTGACATTTCCAACCCTCCTTGCCCACCTGCCCACTAGACAGTCAAGCTTTCCCGTTCTTGCAGATCACCTGATCCAATCACTTGCCTGCACATCTGCTCATTTACTCATTAGCTTCTCAGTACATGGTAATAGTGCAGTATTTTGTGTTTGTGTTTTGTTAATTTAATTCTCAATTTAGTCCAATATTAAATACCCACAATGCACAGCTAATTTCAGTGTACATACAATGTACCCTACATTTAACTCCCGTATACCACAATGCAGCGCGATTGTGTTTTACTGGAGGAGAAGAGACAAAGCAAAGGCAAAAACTGAAAAGGAAAATGGAACAGGCTTTCATTTCTAAACAGTGGAAATGTAATATGCAACATAAACAACCTTTTAACATCCTCTTAAGTGCTTCCTTTGTTTCAGGGACAACACGCCTCCATCACACAAATAACCGCCATATCTACTAAATCAAGTAGTGGGCAGACTACTTTTGTTGTACAACTGGCCTGATCAAGTCTTTCAACTGTCTGCTTGTAGCCAACTGTAAGCCTGACTGACCTTTGAGCGAAGGCTCTTAACTGGAACCCTTTCATCCAGACAGTCTGCTTGTGCCTCTAAGTATTGTCGTAACCCCAGCAAGCTCATTCAATGATGTACATGTTGCATATACAGAACACATTACACTGTGCTGTATAGTAAATGTGGGATCCTAATCTACTGCAGCATCCAAAATCAATTTGTTGTTCCTGTATTCACTACTCTCTATATAGCAAACATAGTAGCTAACTCTATATAGTGAGCTGTAAATTGAGATTAGACACTTTAGATAATTTTCATGTTGTGTCATCACTGACAGTCACAGAACTGTCATTTTTGCATGTATAAAATGGGTAGCGTTTCATTGGGGAACAATGAGTTTTCCGTTCGTTTGTTGGAATTCTTGAGACACTCAAAATGGATTAAGAGTAAATATAGTACTATATTAAAGTCTATACATATAGTACTACCTTATATTGGCAGTAAATAGGGATTGATTTTGGACACAGGTCACAACTTACCTTTCCTTTCTGCACCTGCATAAAAAAAAAGATAATACTGTCATTACCAATGTTTTATTTAATGTAATGAGCACACACTGAACTCAGAAAACAAGTTTTAGACATAAACAGGGCATTGGACAGATGCAATGAAATGTGAGGACATCTTGTGTCAAGTGAAGCCTTGATAGATCCCTTTGCAGGGAGTTGTAGGCATTATATAGACTAGGATCTAACCACAAATGCTGATGTTCTTCTGCCAGCACCAGTAATGTGACTAAAAATCCTTTCCCACAATATTCAGTATCAATGCAGTAACTTGCAATGAGCATAACACCATTTTACAACTAAGGTGGAGATAATCACAGATGCGTCATCCTCTCATCTGTGGAGCATTCATCTCCAATCCATAATCAATTTTAAAATGTCACTATCTTTCTTGATAATTTGTGGACCCCAGAGGATTAACAAGGCGACAGCAAAAGCTGATGAGAACTGGGAATAAATACAAGTATTACGTCGCTGTAGAGAATATCTTGTTTATTGGTTGTCGTCATACATTTTCAAAATGACTATATGCCTTGTATCTAAAGACTTTCAGATGATTTGTACTGTCTCTAAAGGCAGACAAATTAACACCTGGAACACAGGGCAACTCTCACCACAGATGTTTGGTTGTTAACAAATAACATTCAATTTAACTTTTGGACATAAAACCATGTATAATTTTAAGATCAGAAAAATTTTCACAGGCAGGTTTTTGTAATTGCATAATTTTCCATTGTTAAACTATATCATATTTTCCAAAGGATTCTTGGTGAATCAAGAATTTCCATGAACTATGTTCATATGCCTCTGGTGAGAATCACTCTGTTTTCAGTCACACTGCAGAGTTGACTCTTGAAATTGAAAATGTTATACACCTGTGGAGGAACAGCAGACACTATCAACACATTTGTGCTTATCTTTTTTTTTTTTCAAGTTTTCTTTATTCTGTTAAATATCAGTTTTTGACATACTCCTTTTCACAACAACAGACTAAGTTATCTGTTATATGTTTTGTATACCAACATGCTCACATTGTATCTGAACCATTTTTTCCTCTTTTTTTTGTCAGAATAACATACATAAAAACAGACGCCCTTTTGTTTCGAACAGTGTGTGCCAGGTCTACCATGGTGGTGTCAGAATAGTGTGATTTTCTTTGTGGTCCGCAGGCTCATCAAAGGCAGGAGGAAAATAAGAGGTCTTACAGTCATACACAGACTTCACTTGCAGGGCATGACTATAAATTCAGGAAAGGAAATCACAGACGGTAGTCGGGCACTCCAAGATAACATAAATCAACAAACTTTACATAAGTTCAGTCACTTTTTCATACATCATATTTGATTTAAACAGTCATTCTTTATCAATACAATTTACATAATTTGTTCTTTTCAGGCCTAAATAACTTAAAATCATCTCATGTGCTCTGAAGGTGAAAACTGGTCAGCTTTCTCTCTCATTAATTGTGGCTGTGTTGTGCATGTTAGGGGATTATTCATAATTCTCACCTTTTCAAATACTTTGTTTGTTTTTCTTTATACATTGTGCAAAAACAGCTGTATTCTATTCTAGAAGGCCACCAGGTGTATTGGTATTTATTTTACCTCTGTCTGTTCAACAGCATTTATAATCGCGTCTCACGACAAATCTGCTCTCATAGATTTCAGTGACTGATCGATCTTGTTGTTGAATCATCTCAAAGTAAACAAACCCAGCACATTATCAAAATGGTAGGCAGAGTTGAGCAAACACAATCCGTAATATCCCTCTGATTAAGCTGGGCTGATTATGAACAACACAAGACTAATTCAGAAATAACTTGTATGAAAAAAGCTATAAAAACAGTTTTCCCTTGACAATTTGAGACTTTCCCCTTTCACATGGATTATGTTTATTCAAACTGTTTGCTGCGCTTGGATCATTTGGCCAGATAATAATTGTGACAGCAACTGAAAACATATGTTCTATTGGTAAAAGGAGAAACAACTTGATACAGTATTGTATGTCAATATTCAAGCATTCTGTTCTCAGAAAGCTTGAAGCAAATATCAACCTAAAGCAAACTATTGTCCGGCCTAACACTTAAATTCCTTGTGTATTCATGAGCTGTAAGAAGACCAGACTTCATGTGACTTTTGTTCATAAGCGCTTGTTGTTTGTAAATGGTCAATGTATACATACTGTACTGTATGCAAAGTGTGAAAAAATTGAAGTGTTTTGTTTTGGTTCAGACCAGGAAAACCAACAGGTAATACAATACCTGTACAAAGATTCACATATAGTGCAGGCAGTTTAGTGCTGGCTCTTTACTCCAGCACTTATTTAAATTGAAACAGATCTGAAATGAAAGTTGTGATTCTCAGCTTTAACTTTGCGAACAATGTTACCCACTCTGTCAGGCCTCTACTGAAGCTGTCTTCACTTCTTGCTAATTTCAGGGGCTTTTGCCGTCAGTCTGGGTTTTTAGCAGTAGTATATGTAGAAGCATTGTTCTGCTGCATTGTCCTATAAATAGGAGGAAATCTCACACTATTTGCCCAATGTGGATGTAAACACCCTCAAAAACTGTTAGAAGCAGAATGTCAGCACTTTCACCTTATAGTTGTTTCATTTCAAATCCAATGTCCTGGAGTACAGAGCCAAAGCAACAGAAGTCCTTTTTGACTGCACTGGTAACAAACTCTTCAGGGTTACAGCTGAACAGTTTGTTCCTTTTTCAGTTTTGAACAAACTTTTCATTTAGTTTTTTTTTGGTTGTTTTTAAAGGCTTAAACATAGGTCTTCAGATTTATTAATTGCAATTCAGCATCACTGAAATGTCTTTGCCTTTTGCCTGTGTGGCACTCAGACAAATGTGCTGACAGTCAGTTTTTGACATTGTTGTCTTGGAAAGCATGTAGCTTATCATTTGCTATAGTGGTAAATATATAATATGTTACAGGTGTGTGTTATATTTTCCCCTCGTCCCTGATGGCCCAACAATCTAAATGATAAAACAAGAATGGCTGTATTACATTAACGTCAGTCTACTGCATGACTAAAAACAGCGCAGCAGCCACACGTCATGGATTTGCCTGTTATATACATAGAGTATAATACATTAGGTTAGGTATGATTTATTGTGTTTATTTACATATAATGTGTAGTCTGGATTAACATATTTCCACTTCAGCTCATAAGATAAATTACTTTAAAATGACAATGTATTATCCCAGCAATGTAGAAAAATAAGTTGTATTCATTGTATTGACATGAGAAAAATGGTTGGCTTTTATAGAGCACCTATTTCAAGCATATGAATGTATACTGTAATAAACCACAGACATATGGGCATCGCGGAATATACTATAACTAGAATGTCTTACTACCCATGAATCACTTCTCTAACAGGAAATACATTTCATGGGCAACATAAGGGGATTTGATAATCTGATTTAAAGGCCTTTAGATAGAAAAATAATTATAATAGAACTTTGTTTTAATTGTCCATTTCTATTAACATATAAGGGATATGTTTTTAAAAAACTGATCTTTTAATAGGTTTATGCATTTTTCATTCTTGTGTGTGTGCTTTTAATTTAACTTTACACTTTGTGCTGTGTAAAAGCTATGATCGTTTATGAAGCACATTCCTCTGCACTTTCATAAGCAGCAATAACCACAAATAATACGAAGCTTTAATCAAGTTCCTCTGTGAAAGGTTTTCCCTTTTTCAGTGTCTCTGTTTTTATTGTCCTACTGCCAAGGTCATTCTGAAATACCATCTATACAAGCTATTTCATTAATATTTATGTTTTTCTAACCCAAGCTACATTTTTCATCACAGCTGTCTATCAGACTATTCATAAATACCAAGATTTTTTACCTTAAGCTGCAATCAACAAACAACTGACAAGATGTGTCAGTTGTTTACAAATCTTACCAGCTACTTCCTCTTATTAAAACTTAAATGAAATCTAATCAAATGTGTCTCATTTATTGGAAGTAGTGAGTATTTAGAAGCTTCCTTCTACTGACATCCTTTTTTATTTGCCCCACACAGATGATAAATGTTTCTTCTACCATTAAAATATTTTAACATCTTTAACTGTAATTCTCACTGCATCATGTATTTGTTTCCTTTGTTGTTTTGACTCTTACAATCTGCTGTTCAATATATCCAATCCTTTTTTATGTTCTCTCTTCTACACATCTCCAAAAAAACTCAGATTGTGATGTCAATTACACTACCTGTTTAAATTAACTAATCTGACAATAATTGTATTAAATGGCATTAATTGTCAAAAGTTTGCCATCATAACTCTCAAAAGAATTGTTTTACATTTACAACATTGCTGAATATCTGTGTGCTTTTTCCATTTGTGGTGGTCCAAGAGCCTTAAATAAATAACAATCAACTTACTGGGGAAATTGAATTGTGTTTTTGAATTGCACTATTTAAAATAACCTGTGTGACATCTTTATGTAACAACATTACAACACATTGACTTGGACTGAGCAAGGTGCGCGTAAATGCATACATGAATAGTGGCTAATATTCACTAAATACATGACCAGCTTCTCTTCGTAAATAACCCAGGGGTTTCATTTATGACTGCAAACAAGAACCACATCGATCAGCTCTATCACTGGACCTTATTACCAATAACTATTGATCACTGTGTAAACAGTCGGGGAAGAAAGCATCCGTCTGTGTTGATGGGTTAGCCTGTGTAGCACTCCTGCTCCATTCTGTCTGTTTACTGTTGGTGACATATTGAGCATGGTTTAAATGACCTCACGATTGTTTGCTTTCTGTGTGGGAATGAAGGGTTGTGAGTGTTGTGTTCATTTAGGTGAAGTAATTGTTAATTAGTAAATGATGTAAAGTGTGTGTGTGTGTGTGTGTGTGTGTGTGTGTGTGTACTCATCCATCACACAATAACCTGGAAATTGTTCCACATAGTCAACACTTCTAAAATCACTGCAATGCAGGCTAGTTTGATGCACTTAGGATACTTTGCAATATAACTGATATTAGAAGCAGAAAATTGATTGTGCTCTTAATGAAAATGTACCTCCACCTGCCTCAGAGGTCCCAAAATGTTGCCTAAAAGTTAAGTAATTAACCAAGCTGTTTACGCCACCCTGGCAGCAGAGCGCTCTGAGTGTATTTATAGTGAGAGCACTGTCGGGACACCATGAATTATTAATGGGTCCTGATGCAGATTTATCTGTGACCTCTAGGCCAACTGGGTGCAAGAACACACATACACACACACGCACACACTCACACACACACACAAATTACCACACATTCACATTCTAAATCAATGTGTCTTTGTGGGCCAAAACTGTGGCTCCCGTGATATTTTTTCCAGTGAAAGTTTGACAGATGATAGTGTGTGCAGTCCAGTAACCCTCGGCAACCCCCATTAAGGCTTAATAGCCATTAGCAAGCATTTGGTTGGTTGACTGGTTCATAGAGGATGTCTTTCACCCACTTGGATTAATCCTCAGGGATACATTATTCATAGCTCTGAAGCATTCAGTAAGGTACAGCACATACTTATAGTACATACATTAGGCCTAAACTACATACACACACATATGCACTACATATGTCAATAAGAGAGTTTTTATGCTTCTTACTAGCTTCTTTGTAGACTTTCATCCATCTGGAAATAAAGGTGTGGATTCAAATAAGTTAAGTGTTATCTCCCTTTTGTTGCAAAAGTCAAGATCAAAAAACATGTAAACTGATCCTTGGCCTTATGTGTCTGCTACCTCTGTCCTGTTTCCTGGCTCAGAGGCGGTACTTTCTCAGCAGGTCGGCCTGCCACATGTACTTTCTCTCAGGGAACCTCTCTGGGATCTTGATCTTGCGGAAGTCTTGAATGCACTTATCCAGCTCCTCTTCGACCGTCAGCTTCTCTTTCACCGGCCTTTTCTTGCAGGTGCTGGTGTCGCGGGAGCTTGCTGTAAGCGTGCGCAGTAAGTCACTCTTTCGCCGCTGGTCAGACTGCTGAATCATGGTGATGGGGCCCTTTTTCGCAGGCCTGTCCAGGGTTTGAACGTTGGCGTGAGGGTGTGACTGGCGGTTGACGGGTCCGCAGATGACTGTTCCCTGGGGAGAGCTGGCTTCTGACTGGCTCTCGGAGCTGGAGGTGGAGAGCTCGTTAAATGAGGTGCCGCTCTCACCCTCTCCGTCGCCCTTGTGGTTCTTGCAGCAGCAGTCACATGGTGGGGAGGACCAACGTGATGGACCACCTGGAAAGAGAGGGAAACAGAGAGGAAGCTAAGATTAGAGTTTATTGCAGAGCTATTTCTTTCACCTTTTCTTTCATTCTGGGCCGATCATCGTGAAGAGAAAAATGAGACGGTGACACAAAGAGAGACAAAAATTAGTAAGACATGAGAAGAAAGGCAAAGTAGAGAGAAGAGAAAAGTCGGCTAATGCCAAATGGCTTTCACTTAGAACAAAGTAACATGACATCAGAGACACCTGGCTCGATTCCAGTCTAATCATTAAAGTGAGCTGGCTGACTGTGTGACAAGCCTATATTGTTCAGAGAACTACCCTCGTAGATTCATGCTGTCACATGAAACAAAGGAGCTAAACCATTTTCAACCACACAACAGAAGTCCAGATTGACATGCACATACAGTAAAACACTAAAGGCAATACTATTTGGATTCAATGCACGAGTGACCACTGCAGAACAAGTTGAACCAGGAACAATACACATTTAATCAATTCAAAGAGATGTTTGATATAGATATATATTAGATGTAGAAGCGTTGTACAAAGATGTCTAGGTTACAGATTTATTTTACCATTTTTAGTTAAAAATAAATCATTCAAACACTGTAGAAACAATTAGCTTATTTAGGTTAGCAATATTTTAAAGAAAAAACCAACCTGTTCTTTGAACCTTCTGGGGTATTTTTCCATCACTCTCTATGAAATGTTTTATAAAATGTATTTTTATAAAATGTATTTTTTTTTAAGTCTGTGCCTTTCTTGTAACTGAAGTGTTACTGGTCAGAGGAGCGTTTCTCTTGAATTACTGTTTTCACCAGACCTGGAGCTTATAGTGATCAGGCATTTGTGTCAAAAACTTCTCTGTGTTAATTTTCAGGCAGCTGCCAGACGTTTTGCTCTTGACCAATAATGAGACGAATGCTGTGATCCACAATCATAGCTGAAAGGAATCAATTGTCCAGCCTAACCTCTGTGTGAGTGTACAGTGAAAAGCTGAAAGACTCTCTAGCACTACACCTCTCACTGCAGGAGGAAGCCATTTATTTTTCATGCAAACCGCCTGAATAATTGAAGGGGTATCTGTTGCTGATGGACTCCACTGTGTTTAGTGAGGACAGAGACCAAAACCCACGAGGCAAACACACAAGCATGTAACGCCCCCCATTCTGATTTTGAGCCCCGCTCCTCACCATCGACACTACACACACAAGAATAAGCTTCTGCTTTAGAAGCATTCTTTACTCATCAGCTTCAATAGGACCATGGGGACCATAGCATTTATTTTAAGCAGCCTTATTTATAGAAAAGAAAACCATGGTTGTGTGTTTGCCTCGTGCGTTTTGGTCTCTGTCCTCACTAAACACAGTGTATATATATATATATATATATATATATATATATATATACCGTGTGTGTGTGTGTGTGTGAGAGTATGTATGTATACACACACATACACTGCTGCCTTCTGGATGGGAAATAAGCATCACCCATCAAAGGCAGTGACAGAAATGGAACACTACACCCTTTGTCACCCACAACAGCTCTAGATCTCTTTATGGCATTTTCAGCTTTCACATGCACACATACACTATCATATATTAGTGTGATTTGAAGGTACGCACACAATTAGAAATGTATTAGCCTCAGATAAAAAGATGTTTACGTTATACAGTTGCAGGATAGAGGACATAACCCCATGACAGATGCAATTAAGTCTCTTTCCAACCTTTATTTAGGGACACATGAGTTAATTTCTGTCACTCTGAGTGAATAGCTAGCCCTGTGATCGATGACATGCAGACAAGTAATTGGTGTTTTAAAAAATGACCTCAGACTGGTGAATTGTTAAGTCTGCCAGTAGCAAATCTGCTTGTCCAAATAAAATTAGCGTGATGAGATGGCTAAAGCTGCAGTAAGAAGTGCTGTGTGTGTGTGCGTGTGTGTAGCCTTGCATGTGTACATTTGATATTTAACATTCTGATTAAACTTAGTAATTATATCCACCTCCATATAGCTCTTCAGACTCGCAAACACTAAAGACTACCAGGGAGGGATCTGATTTATTATTTTGACCAGTTGGATTTCCTGTCAAACCTTTAGCTTCATGACAGATTGTCTATTGAAAAATTATATTAAACAGACTGTAAAATCCAAGCTCTGATAAGTCAGATTTGTAAAATAAGTCCGTCTTAGTGGTGTCTCAGTCTCAGCTACAAAGTGATATTTTACTTACATTCCCAAGTAATTGGTGTTTTAAAAAATGACCTCAGACTGGTGAATTGTTAAGTCTGCCAGTAGCAAATCTGCTTGTCCAAATAAAATTAGCGTGATGAGATGACTAAAGCTGCAGTAAGAAGTGGCTTGTGTGTGTGTGTGTGTGTGTGTGTGTGTGTGTGTGTGTGTGTGTGTGTGTGTGTGTGTGTGTGTGTGTGTGTGTGTGTGTGTGTGTGTGTGTGTGTGTGTGTGTGTGTGTGTGTGTGTGTGTGTGTGTGTGTATGTGTGTGTGTATGTGTGTATATATATATGTGTGTGTGTGTGTGTGTGTGTGTGTAAATGTGTATGTGTATATATATATATATATATATGTATATGTGTGTATGTATATACATGTATATGTGTGTATGTATGTATATGTGTGTATGTATATACATGTATATGTGTGTATGTATGTATATGTGTGTATGTATATATGCATGTGTATGTATGTATGTGTGTGTATATATATATATATATATATACAGTGGTGCTCAAAAGTTTACATACACATGCTTAAGTTGACTAAAAGAGGAATAAAAAATCATGTTTTGGAAATTTATTTTAATACCTAAATTAAAAATGAGGTAAAATCAACCTTTAAGGACACCAATTTTCTTTGTGAATGAATAACGTATTGTAAATAAATAAATGTTCTTATTTAAAATACAGGGTCATAAGTATACATACCCCTATGTTAAATTCCCATAGAGGCAGGCAGATTTTTATTATTAAAGGCCAGTTATTTCCTGGATTCAGGATATTATGCATCCTGATAAAGTTCCCTTGGCCTTTAGAATTAAAATAGCCCCACATCATCACATACTCTTCACCATGCTTAGAGATAGGCATGGTTTTATTTCAGTTAGACTAATACCTGGTTTGATTTGCATTGAGAGATGATTTTATAGAAAGTATCCCATGCCTATCTCTAAGCATGGTGAAGAGTATGTGATGATGTGGGGCTATTTTAATTCTAAAGGCCAAGGAACTTTATCAGGATGCATAATATCTGAATCAGGAAATAACTGGCCTAATAATAAAAATCTGCCTGTCTATGAATTTAACATAGGGGTATGTATGACCTGTATTTTAAATAAGAACATTTATTTATTTACAATACGTTATTCATTCACAAAGAAAATTGGTGTCCTAAAGGTTGGATTTTACCTCATTTTTTTAGGTATTAAAATAAATTTCCAAAACATGTTTTTATTCCTCTTTTAGTCAACTTAAGCATGTGTATGTAAACTTTTGATATGTATATATATATATATATATATATATATATATATATATATATATATATATATATATATATATATATATATATATATATATATATATATATATATATATATATATATATATATATATATCAGGTAATACTGTAACAACACCACTAATTAGATTTTTCAATATACAATGCACTATTTTCCACAGTTGGTCCGATTAAGGGTCAAAGCATTTGCCTGACACCCCTAGTCCAATTTTGCCTAACCGTAGATTAATGATCCATTTTGGCAGCTTCAAAATTTACACTGATGGAGGTGCCATAATTAAAGGTCAAGGTTTCAGATTTTAAAGGCTATAGCTGCCACACAAACTGTTTGATTTTAATTATATTGGGGAGGAATAATGTATGTGGTTACTAAGTGGCTCAAAGGATGCCTGCATCCATCACTCAAGGTGAGCATTTGAAATTGAGGCCTTCTTCTTCATCTTCATTTGAGGCTATAATAGTAAAAGGCTCGTTCGAGATGAGCAGGTCTGTGCAGAATCGATCACCAGCGATCGCCGCCAAATGCATGCTGGTTAGATTTGTGTCCGACTTGATTCCGACTTGCTCTGACGTCATGCACACGTGGGCAATGATAATCTCACGAGATCAAGGCAGCGCAGTTGCTTTTCACCGACTCCAAGACCCAGGCGGACCCATAGCATGCTGGGAAAAGCTGGCCTCTCAGCTAATTGAACAGCTGATTGGTTCAAAATTGACTCAAAATTATTGATAAGTTTTGAATAAACTTTTTATTGTTTTTGAATCGGAGGGGTTTTAATTTCCATTTGTCTGATTTAAAGGCTTATTCTGTACAGAACACGTGTGGCTGACAGTGACGTTTAGAAGTCCGACCATCTACAGTCAGTTGTTTATTAAAGTCAGCAACAGATTGTGTGTAGAGCATTTGACAGCTACTCTGTCTTGATAAAAACTACAGGAGGCTGTGTACAAGCTGATACAGTATGTGTCTGAAAACATTTTATTAAATCAGAATCCGACCTAACAGGATGTCAGTGTTTCTTTGACTTCCTGTTCAGCCTGAAGGCTGCTGGAATCGGCTGGAAACTGTCCGACTTTACCGCAGCTTTTTGTCACCGCCCACCTGCTGCATCCGGCTCTCGTCCACTTTACAGGCGAGGCGCAGTTCATCTCAAACGAGCCTATTGTAAACTACAGCAACTGTGATCACTTTCCTTCTCTATACCTGGGTAATCCACTTACTGGGACAATATCTTTGTAGATCTTATGAAAAAGCATACATAATTATAGAAATATTTCCTGTCATTGTCATAGACACAATATTTAAGCTCTTTAAATGGCAGGAATTTGACATTTTCTTTCTATGACTGTTAGGTGACGCTACAGAATGATCCACTCACTCAAAGGTGCATTGTTCATACCAATCGAGCTATCTTGGGAAGTGTGCGTCCCAACTTCCTGTCAGTCACGCCCACATGCATGTCAGCATTTTTGGAAAGATATAGAATAAATCACCGGAGGCATGGAGATGTTGCAGCTACTGTAGCAAGACTGTGTTTGAATTTGAACTGAAAATGAATGCTGTATTTTGTGCCTTCTGTAAGCTAATCATTTTGTAAACGATAAGAATATAACTTAAGTACAGTCACAGGAAAGGAAAAGACAAAATCTCACTCTTGTTTGCATTATTTCTTAAGGTTTTTTTTCTTAATTAAGAACTTATTTATATTTACTTTAGTAAAAGTAGAAGTACCACAATGACAACCCTACTTAAAGGTGCTCTTAGCGATGTCACGCATGTTTTAGGCTAGAACATTTGTTGTCACATACAGCAAACATCTCACTCACATCTCACATCTCACTATCCACGAGTTGCCTGTCCCCAGAGCACACTGTAAAAAAACGTGGTCTCTTTAGACAGTCAACGGCAACAAAAATAAGCTGTGCCCACCTGCACCACAAAGCATACACAAACTGTGTTCCAGCATTACAGCCAATAACGGACAAGAAGGATTTGAGGGTGGGGTTGGGGGGGGAGTTAGTGCGCTGAAACACAGAAGGGAGGGGGAGAGGACGGGATGAGGAGGAGGAGGGGGGAGGGGCAAGCTAGTCTTGTTTTGTTTGAAAAACTAGGCCTGCACGATATTGGGAAATAATCTGACATTGCGATATTGTTTTCCCTTTGATATACAGTATATTGCGATATGAAAAAAGAAACCTAACATTAAATAAATAGCTCTATTTGGAAATAATAAATCGTTCTCGACTAATGCGGTGATTTTGTAGGGGAGTGCATCTACATAGAAGATAAAAATGAAAAAGAATCTTTTCTAATATGATCCATTCTTTGTTGAACGTTAATGCTTTGGGTGTGGGTGTGTGGGTGTGTTGTTGTGGGTGTGTCCTTGAACTGTAAGTCGTATAACTTATGTCGTCAGTTCATTTAAGTGATTCTGTTGATTGTGTTCTTTAACTGTTGATTCAATATAATGGCGATTGTTGAACGCCCTTGTACACGTTTGTATTTTAGGTGCATTATTTATATCCTACAGTTACACTGCATTAAGATAATGGAATAGTGGGTTTATTATTATTTGCTTGCATAAATGATTCCTGCATTGTGTATGGTAGCCTTTACAATGTTATTTATTTATCTGCAGACATATACACACACACACACACACACACACACACACACACACGCCATAGCGTGTTTGTAATGTTGCTTGATTGTAATAAAGCATCAACAGAAAGAAGTTGTCTCCGTCTGTGTTTTAACAGACACACCTGGGGCGGGGTTGGAAACCAGAATCAGCTTTTAATCCAGTCCTAATCTAGTCCTCACTAACAAGTTTCAAATCATTTCACTTGAGTTACCATTATTATTGTTTGAGTCATCAATTCCGAATTAAATTAAAACTTGATGCACCACTACAAGACAACTTGACAGATTCCCAATCATCCTCGGCCTTATCTGAGAGAAATGTTTGCGATAGTAGACTATGCATCAAGAATGACTCCTGGCCAATGTGCTGTATAATTCTAAAATATAGGGAACTTCTTAATTAATGTCAGTTTAGTTCTTCAGATTTTATCCTTTTATTTTCTTTCCAGAAGCCATATTTGAGCACACACACACACACACATGTAGATTCCTTTAAATGTTAAGGGGAAGATTAAAAAAGAGGAACTGGATCTGTGAATTCTCACAGAATCAGAACTGAATTCATATCTTTTTACTCAATCAGAATCGTATTAAGCAGTCCCAGTCTCTGTCAAAATAATCATATATGTGATGTTTTAGGCCTATTGGCAGACATCCATTTAAAATATAGCCAATGGCATTTAAAGAGCCTTTTCCCATGTCCACTGACATTTCTTAGCTTGCACTCAAAAAAATGTTTGTCATTGGCAAGGCTACTTTTACTTTTATACTTTAAGTAAATTTCTTTGTTACTTTTACTTACGTAAAGAAGTTGAATTAGTACTTCTACTTTAACCAGAGTTTTATCTGCAAGTATCTGTACTTCTACTTGTGAGTATGGGAAGTGAGTACTTTTGCCATCTCTGCTGACTACCCATCAAAAACTATGTGCATCACTGTGTCAGCGGCAGCTGCTGCCTACACTACTTTTCTACACACGGAGAGACTCACTTCCCATAACAATAAACCCCATCGGACTAACGTCACATACACGCTGCCCACATGGCAACCTATCTTAAAGGGGAAGGGTCGGCCAGTAATCATGTAAAACATCGCAATGTCCTGTGATGTGACTATCGCGCATGTGCACATTGCGATGTCAATGCTAAAACACAATATCCCCAACATTGCTTAGAGCACCTTGAAGTAAAAGTGAAAAGTGCCTGATTTCAAATGTACGATGTATGATTTTAAGTATGGTAACACTTTACAATTAGGTACATAAAAAATAGGTAGTTATATTAAAATGCTGTAATTCATTGAAATGCTTGGTTAAAAATATGGTTAATTATTCCTTTGAGTTAAAATACTCTATGATCAGTAGATCCATTGCTCTGACCTTTTTACATACATGGGTCTTAAAAGATAAATATGATGAAAAGACGATTTGTGTTTAAAATACTGTCTAATATATCTAAAACTTTGGAAAAAATGCACTGAAATTACATGTGGAAGTATTTCAGTTTCCTTAAGTTTCCATTTGTTTCCGGTTTTAAGTACTGGTTGAGTTGCTAATCTGTGTTCGATTTCCAACGCCTTGTTCAGACTGTAGAGGAATGTTTGGCTACGCTCGTCCATTACAACATTGGACTTGAGTGGAGCAACATCATGTCCGTGTGTTTAATTCTATTTACCCCTTTGACAGGTAAGAACGAAGGGTTGTGATATGTTTGTTCAATGTATATGTGTATTAATTCTGTAAGGAAGGAAGGGAGTAAAATTTTGGTTACTGTGATAACACGAGCACATGAATTTAGCGGATTAAGCTTGCAGGCTAACGGCGGCACGCAAAGTTAGGTGAAGCGCAGTACTAACGTTAATGGAACATCGCCATTGTACGTGTTAACTTGTATATAATAGTGTTACAATGTTAAGTGTGCAGAAGCAAGTAATTTGTGCTAGTGAAACTGGAGCAAAACTAAATGATTCTGGATTAATAATACATTTATTTTTTTGCAAGGTGCAGCTAAGATATATTTTGTTTATTTAAAATACTGTTTCACTGTTACTTACAAAACGGTTTGAGATATTTAAGAGACATACATGGTTTATTACACACCTTGTAAACCTGCTGTTATGTTACTTAAAAATGCATTACAACATTGGACTTGAGTGAAGCAACATCGTGTCCATGTGTTTAATTCTATTTACCCCTTTGACAGGGGCACAACACAGGCAGGGACGTGTGATGACATCAAACAACCTCACATAATAGTAATCTATTCAAACTGGACTGTGCACTACACTGTCCAATAAATCGACTACATTGTTAAATGCAAACAAGGCAGCCCAAAGGAAGAGAAGTGCTCTGGCTGGAAGGGCACCAGCTCCAACCTGGATCCTCAGGCTGAAATTGAGCAAATGTGTGCACCGGAAAGCTTGCCTTGTGTCTTTGGCAAGGCACTTAATCCCCAACCTGCTCCAGGGACCAACACAAAAGACTTTGGTTTTACTGAGCTGCCCCTAGGTGAGATTGTGTTTAACTTCGAAGCAGGGAAGAAGGGCATTTTTGCTCAGCAAAGCTATAGTACCTTGGAAAAACAACAAAGGGCAATCCAACACGTGAGGATGTGCCGGATGTCAGGCTTTATCCCATGTACATCCTTTGAGCCAGACTAGCTTGTGTGTGTAAATATGGTATAGAATAATTCAGGATGGGAAATTAACTTTTTTGCCCACCAGCCACAGTGGCAGGTGGATGCCCAATTTTACCAGCCACTTTTTCCGGAATTCAAATTTATGAAAGAAAGTAAAACAAAAAAAGTTTTTAATTGCTTCAGTACATTATTTTGTATTATTAATAATACATAATTTATTAATATAAGCAAATAAAAAGTGACGTGAAAAAATGAAAGCCTTCATTGCCACACTGTGCTCCTGGGGTCCCATCTTTGCCAACTGTATGGCAGTGCACTTGATATGAGACTTGGATGACTCGTGGTCTTTTACTGCCTCTAATTTAAGATTAGTTGTTCCTCTAACGAACAAATAGTTTGCATTTTTGAAGACGAGTAGGTTCGACAGTAAGTACATTGCGTTGACTGGTCGTCTGTAAGGTAGGCTATAGGGTTATGCAGATGAGAGCCACCATCATGATGCCACGCGCATGTATGTCTGATCAACTGCCAATTTAGTGGGCATCGTCCAACCCTGGTAGGCCAACCATTCTCTTATTTTCCCTTCGCCACAGTATGCCACTTGTTTGAAAAGTACCGTTTCTTTTTCTTTACTTAGCCCTCAACAGGTGCCACTGCTGACTCTGCAGAGGGCCTCCTAACATCAGGGATATGTTGCTACATTTTTTAAACCGATGTCACGGACTAGCGCTGAAAACCACTCCACTCGCCACTGTGGCTGGTATACAAGGCAAAGTCACCCGCCACTTTAAAAAAGTAACCGCCATTGGCTCTGGGCGGTATAATAACCCTGGCATTATTTATGTGGCAACCTGTTTTCTCATGTGAGTGTAAGGTCAAACTTTCCTTCAGAACTGAGTGCATGATTGTGTGTTTGTTTGTGTGAGTGCACATGGGAATATATACTTGTAGATGCACATACATTGTGAAAGATGATGCTCCCTAAGCGAGAGCCTGATGTAGGTCAGTGGCTGTACTTCCCGAACGCCTCCTTTTCTCCACATACATCATACATGTTGTAGTGTGGCATGTATGTGTGTGAAGTATGCACCAAAAGCGGGTGTGTGCATGCCTGTGGTCATCCCTCCGTGTGTAAGTGACATTGGCCTTGGAACTATTATCTTTATGCCATTGGGCAGAGAAAGGGAGGCTGATGTCAGGTGGGATTCCCATTCTTGTCTTCAGAGGTGACAGACTGTCGGCCGTGCCTCTGGCCAGCATCACTCAGCGCACACACCTGCACTTTGTGTGTGTGTGTGTGCGTGTGTGTGTTTTGCGTTGCATTGTACTTTGTGTGCAGCAGTTGATTCATGTGATCTCATGTTGTTTCTCTTCGAGGGAGGTGGACAGGAGTTCTGACTGAAGTCTAATGACTGTCACATGCTATCACACACACACACACACACACACACACACACACACACATGCTTCCTGACAGGTGCTCCAGGCCCTGATGTATTGATCTCAGCAGGGACCTTCACAACTTGTGTTAGCTCTGGCCAGTAAAAAGACCTAGTTGACTCACACTGCACGCAGAGTTGAATAGAACAAACACATTCACATGCACACACACTGCACACTTAGTATACTTGCAGAATTTTACAACAGGTGCTTTATCACATTAATTTTGGACTCTCAGACGGGACTTCTTACCAGGCAGAGTATACATTTTTGTCAGAATTGAGCCCCTACCACTGACCTATTTTTAACCATATAATGCTAAACATTACCATTTCACTTGTCTACGTCAGGACACACTCTGGAGGTAAAAACTGACTGAGGATATTAGCAAGCACCTTTAATTCTAGTAACTTCCTCTATCTCCATTTTACCTGAAACACCACTGAAGTATGTAAAATCAAACAGAGCAAAGATTCAAAAAGCACATTAAATTTCTTTCTAATGTCTTTAAACAACTAATGCAGAAAGATGTAACTGTTTTGTTCACAAAAATTGCAAGCAAACTCAGATATTTCTCTCATAGTGTTGGGCTATTTTGGGAAAAGAAAATACTGATGATCTCTTTTCTTCTAGTCTATTTTGATTATTTTTCTTCTCTTAACATCTATATTTTTTCTGTACTTTTTACCTTTCTCTCTTGCTCTCCCCATGTATCTATCTCTCTCTTACCCTTTCTCTCATGCCTGTATCGATGGGTTGGCACATCAGTGGAAGTGTATGGACGATTGCCCTCTGATTGATTTCTGTCATACAGCCTCTCAGCACTGGGGGGCTGTTTGCCGGAGATAAATGATATTAGCACAACAAAAGCAAATAAACTTCTACTATCCATCACTCTCTCTCTGCCGTTTTTTTCTGTGTCCAACCTCCACTCTGCCGTCTGCTTCTTTGTGCCACTGTGTCTCACTCCCTACGCCTTCTCTTCCTGCCTTCCTGTCTCTTCCTCAGCCCTTCTCATCATCTTCTGTCCTTTCAGATTGAGGTTTTGCCTTTTTCTCTATCCATTAGTCACTTTACATTTTTTTTCACTGTCCAATGTTCTTTTCTCTCTCTCTAACTTGCTGTTCTTCTCATTTGCTTCAGTTTGGCAATAGTAGGTTGTGTGTCAGACTCCTTCACTGCACCTTAACCTTATTCTTGAATGTGTATTGAACAGACAGCAGATCATATTATTTTTAAGTTTTTTGAAATGATTCAGATAGGCTTGTAGATCCAAAAATATGGCCAGAAAACTCTAAATGAAAATGAAAACAAACTATCAAGTCCATTCAGCATTTGTTTTGACAATGGTTGTCATCTCATAGGCTACATAATGTGGAAACTATAAGCACTCAGACACTTGTAACATACCATCAATGCCTAGTTTGTGATTAAGTGTTCCAATTAACTATATATATATATATCCACCTCTCCTCAATCTACCTCTCCTTATCTACTTGTATTCAATCATTGTTTCACACTGTCCTCCAGTGGATTTTTGAAATTTAAACATAAGTCAGCAGGTGGCTGTAAAATACCAATTTATCATTTATTTCCCTCTCTAAACATCCTGAGTCTGCCCTAACATTACTTTTAATCAGGCACTGGATCGACTAGACTAGATAACCAAAATGTTAGCCTTAATGTCTGTGGCTACCTGTCTGCTAGCCCACATGTCTGTGTTTGAGCGTACATTTTAATTGTTACCTTTACACAGTTATTCTATCAATACACAACAGATAAGTACATTTTTTAAGTTTTAAGACTTCAATTCTGGACCTCTCTTTGCTTGGTTTGAGTGCTACATTTCAATAATGCTGTCCATGTTGTTTTTCTTTTGAGAGACACTCTCCACTGGATGAGAATGAGTCACACCATTGTCCATGAGGTATTTGTCAAAGGGTGCCATTAAAACATAATACCACAAGGATAAGTCACAAGTCTTTCTGTATAAGCCTCATTCAGCATAAGCCTTAAATCATTTATACAGTTTCTACTGTATTTTACAATCAGAAGAGTATTGGCTTTGATCAATTACCATATTACATTGAATACTAACTGAATTATTAAAGGACTCAACCCTGCTATGCTATTACTACAATCCCAAGGAAAGTTGAGATTATATGAGTGAGTGTTCAGTCTACCAGACCAAAAACAAAGTGAAAGACACAATGACAACGAGTCTGTTTTCCCTTGAGCATCAGACCGATGTGTAGCACCATGGAGAATCAATCCGAAAAGAGGGAGAATGAGACGCTGGCTGTACCCTGTGATTTTCTGGGCAAACAAGTCTATTTTCTGCTTCAGAGCTGATATCACTGCTATAAAATGGATTTTGTTTTAGTTCAAAAGCTCAGACAAATGCTCTTTTGGTCCACAAACCAGTTTTCCTTGATTGTTAGCAGAGCAGCTCACAGCGCGAAGACACAACCTGATGTCATCACAGGTCAAATGTAATAAAAATGCAATAATGTGTTTATCCCTTAAGGAGATTATATTTTCAAATGCCCTCTTCCGGTGCAAAGAGAGGTCAAAACGACGGCAACTAAAGTTGGCAGTAATTCAGCCAGTCTTGCCTAAGGACACTTAGGCAAGACTTAGAATGACAGATGCTGGTCAAATCATGAGTCTGAACCTGCAGGAGCCTGCTTTACATCTCAGTTGTCTGTCTTTTAGCTGTGGGAAGAAACACGGTCGGTCAGGTATTGATTTAGCTGAACCTGGCCCTGGGAATGAGTTCTGGACAAAGATGTCAGCTGCCAAATGAAAATTCAGCATATTCAGAAAGCAAGAGGCGTGTGTTTGGCAGATTGTTGGTTCTAGCTATATTTGCAAGGTTGGCATAACAAATAACAAGACTGAACTATTTGTTATCCCTCTTCCCTTCCCTCTCTTCTACTCCCTGTCTTTCTCATGCAGCATAATTAGTCCCTCACAAAGCAGCGTGAAATTATTTGTTTGACTGTTCAGATTCTTAAACCAGCCACTTCTTTCATGCCATTGTGTTCTCATCCCTGTATTTAATGTCTTGGTGACTGTGCTCCTGCACACACGCTTGCTTTTTTTTTATTGTGGCTGCTGAGGGAAAATGCCCCTCTTCCCTACAAGCAGGTGTTACGTTTTGCTTCTGGGAGCGACACTATGTGGTGAAAGCAGTTTCCATTTCTAGCAGCAAATTTTCCTCTTCCTGTCCTTCATTCTTTCTGCCTATTGATTTCCTCCACTTTTCCACCTCAAGGGTCTTTCATGTAAATCTTAGCATGTCTATGATTAAGCCACAGCAATCTAAAACATTATGTCAAAAATATATGTAACACTTGCCAATGCATGTACAGTATAATTCACCATATCTTACAGAAGAAAACTAGCAGGCTATTTAATCAACACTGACACTCGCTGCCTGGCTTTTATTCTCATTTCAAGTTGAATGTAGTAGTTGCTGTTTATTGAATGTAGTAGTAGTATTGGAAAGGCGGAGAACAGAACGGAAATGCAAAGGAAAAATAGTTACAGAGAGAGATGGCAATTTTCTAAAGTGTATGTTTGAAGTTCAAGATAGTTTGAACATGAATGAAAATTACCAATTTGTGATTGACATAGACCAGCACTGCCCTAATTGTAATAGGGACATGCATAGGGACTGTGATGATGAAGGTACAGTGACATTTTGCTCTCAAAGACCAATCATACTGATTACTAATCAAGCCTTCTCTCCGAAGTTCAAAAAGTTTCCATTTCAGTGGTTTGTTGGCATTCATTAATAGTTCTTGCAAATTATTACTTTCAACCCACTGTATCCAGACTGCTCTCTTAAACATTCATGATGCAAATTGATGATCCTTCTCGGAAAAACCACCAATTCTGGTCTGTCTCTCGCAGCTCACACTGATCAGCGGCCATCAGGGCTCATACTGTTAGTGATTATATTTACAACTTTCTTTCAATTAGACTGCTCATATGTAATACATTTTAGACTAGAAACAATGTAAAAAACGGTAGCATTTCTTCCATAAGTTGTAGAGATTAATCAATAGCTTTCTCCTCTTTTGGACATTCATCACAAGATCACACAGAGTGATGTCAACGCCTGTAAGACATTTTATTATTGCATGACAATACATAGTTACTGGATGTACCAGCCTTATGTAAAATATGTATTGATTGTCACATTGTTCGTCAGCTTTTTTGCTATGTCAGGGTCTGTAAAATTCTCAAGGTCTACAGCCATCCATCGATCCACAAATCTGTCAATCAATACATCTACTATTTTAACATTACTTCTTCACCTTTCACCCATCCATTCATTAATCAACCATGTTTTCTTGGAAAAGCAAACATAAATGTCATTTAACACATGTAAGAAATAAAAGTTATCAGACAGATATCAACACAGCATTAATGCAAAGGGCAAAAGTAGACCTTGGAGTTTAAAAAATGCTGGTAAAAAAACAAAAAAAAAAGACCGTAAGAAAAATGGCTTAATAGCAGCAATCCCCATCTGTAGTTTACCTGGCCAGATCCTTGGTATTGATTTCAGACCTTCATCTAACAGTGTCCCCAGTGTGCAAACATGGGTGATTAATGTGAGCCTATGACCATGTGCTTCTTTACAGTGAGAAAAATAGAGTGGTTTTTAATCGAAAAGCAACCAAGCGAGCAGCCTGAAGCAGCAGGAACTGTCGGCACCAGGCAGCCAGCAGTAGAAGGAAGTACAGTCCACACATATAGTAGAGTGGTGCGTTATCAATAAATAAAACAACTGAACTTTATGGTAGAGGGGTGGAAAGTGTACAGAGAGGAAAATATTGCAACTTCTGGAAGGAATTTAGAACACATTAGATGTATTGGTATTCTTTGAAATATAAAAACATTATTTAATTATGGGGAAAAACCAAAAATAAACCAAGCCCCCTAAAAAAGTTGATTATGTGTTGTATTAAAAAAGAGCTTACACACTGTAAACATTTATACAATGGGTGAAGACAGGTACACACAACAGTTACGTTTGCGGTAATAAAAGTGCACACTGCCAGAGCATTTGTGTCAGGAGCAATTTACACACTGTCCAGGGAGGAATTATCTATGATGTCAGCATAAACAAACAGACTGTAATCGTCAAACAATCACACAAGCATTATCAGTTCCCAGCAGAGTGTTCACCTACCACTATCTCTGTCCCTCTGTCATACACACACATACAAGGTTAGGAAGGCTACTTTCAAAATGTAACTGTTGCAGATGTTACAGATACAAATGTTTCTTCCTGACTGTAGTAATCCAGACACCGTGCTGACTGCGATGGCTTTAGTCACATCTATATAACTCTTGAATCTGAGGTTAAATGGCCGTTCATTTAATTTTAATTTTTACCATTACCATCATTTGCAAGAATGATCATCCATTCTTCATCTTTTATATGATTACTTTATTCATTTCTTTTTCATCATTATTAACATCAAGCCTTATTGTCTCTCATTTTCTCCTCTTTTTCTTTCCCCTTAGGTCACCATCAATCTCATTTTTGCTCTGTTTCCATCCACTTGTTTCATCAATTCTCAGTCAAGGTCCACCCTTTGTCTCTCCAATCTCATCTGACCCCTCTTACCCCCTGTCTGCCAACAAATAGGAGTGCCTACGCAGACTTTTCTCTTTCTTTTTTTTTCTCTATCTCAGTCTCACTTTTATTTATTTTTTCTCAAAATCTGTCGTAGGCACTTGCGCTATTTCTATCCTTTGCAGCTCTATCTTCAGTTGGAACTGATGACAGCACTTTTGCTGTGATGCTGGATTCAGCAGTTAGCTATGTGACAGACTTTTTATAGGTGTCCATAATGATGAGTGTCAGCCTTAACCTGCCCCTTAGATCCATGAACCAGTATCCAATATAGTCAGTAAATGATGTAAGACTTCATCTACATACAGTACTATCTTCAATGTATAAACTGATCATGCTTTCTCTTATGCTCAGTGGCCCATGCATCAGTTATGCCTACTTAGTAGCATATTTGACAATTTTTACCCGCAGGTCCCTCCAGAAAAACAGTGTGCAGGAAATGTTTTACAAAAATCATGGTTTCCCCTTCTCACATTTCTCATTCTTTAGACATTTTCATCCATAAGACTGCCACTGACTGCTGGCGTTTTTGTTTGTCATTCTCAGGAGGGGTGGAAATTAAGTGGTTACTGGTGTATTAACTTATGCTGAAATGTCTTTTCCCCCCTACAACATATAACGTATATGATCAGTTACAAAGTGTGTATTTACTTATCGAAATAATAGATCATGATAAAGGATCATGGTTTGTTGATGTTTAGATTAATCAAGGCAATCTAACTGGTCAAACATTTGTTTTGACTTGTAAGAATGATGTAAAATCTTATTTATCTCTTTTAAGACATATTTCTGTTACCAATAGCATATTTGACACATCCATACACATCAGGGAAAGCCATGTTGTGTATGAATATGACAAATGTATTATTGCTCTGCTGCCTTTTGGTGGATGCAGCTCCACAAGAGTACATGAACAGTTGAGCACAGCCCCATATGACCACCTGAATTCAACAATTCATGGGACTGGTACTGATTTTCTCTGAAGAGTCTGCAGCCAGACATCTCAAGTGCCTGGGCAGCGTGTGCATTGTCCATTTTATGGCCTATATGGCAACGTGTGCATGACTTAGGCAACTGTGAGAAGTAGTGGACTGTCAGGAACAATCCAGGCAGACATCTGAAATGTTACAGCTATAGAAAATTACAGTTTTGAAAAAGACTTTTACCACACCACTGAATCACATAATAAGATTTTAAAACAAACATGAGCAGTTCTGGATTCAGATAGAATCACTGCGGACGTCCAGGATGGATTGTTGAAGTGATGAAAGGAATGACTCAAAAGTAGAGGAATCAAAAGATTAAGAAAGGCGTTTGCTGGCTCTGAAAGGTAAACAGACTGAAAGGCGTCTGATCAATACAACCTTATCGTGGTTTTAAATCCTCTTACGCCCTGGCAGGGCTCTCTGTACTTGGCATCTTTATCTCTAATTCCATCATGCTCTCTTTTTTTACACAATTTCTTTCACTCTTCTTTTTTTTTTTTAACAATGGGCAACATGTTCCAGAATTGTTTTTCTTCCATATGAGGAAAATCTGAGAAAGGAAATGGATGTGATGAGCTCTGGAGAGATTTGGTCTGAAGCCAGCAAAGATAATGTTCAATTTAAGAATTTGGGCCGGGTTTTACCACAACACCATTGTCTTTAATGCTTTCTCTCTGCGCAGGTGGCTGTGAGAATGCATGCTTATGAGAGTTTAACATCTCATCCCCATGAACTGCAAAAATCAAAACATTACGTGAACCTGAGAACTGTATTCCCTCTTTAAACTCCACTCCAAGCATCTACTCTATGTTAAGTGCCTCAGTCTGGAGCATCATCTGTAAAAGGCTCATCACAGATGTCCCATTTTACCTGGAGTATTCCCAGCAAGGGAGGGTTTAGAGAAAACAGCACAGGACAGGATGTGCAAGAAAAAGCATGGTTGGTGAACCAAAAGGAATGGGATGTTCCTTGAGGAGAAAAGACATTCTTTAACTTAACCTACTGTAAATCTCCACATGTTGGTGCTCTCCCTTTTTCTCCCTACAGTACATTTTGCAGCCTGGTTCTCCTTCATTTTCTCATTTATTTAGCAGATTTTCATTTCTGCTTCCCTACCAGTAATACATTGTGTTGCCCATTTGTAGGCATTTTGTTAAAACTAGAGGCATCATTTTTCTCTGTGTGGTGGCTTTTGTTTTAGGTTTAACCACTAATTCTTTTCAAATGCGCTGCTCACGACATAAATGACCGACAAACGGAGAGAAATGAGGACAAAATTAAAACGAAACAGCCTGGGTAACTAAAATCCACATCATGCAAATGGCTCTAAAAAATGTGTGCATGAGTGTTAGTTTGGCTCTTTAGGAAGTTTCTCAGTTTGTGCAATGGGTGTTAATTTTTTGAAACATCATCATATAGTACAGATCTGATGATGATAATGTTATTAACGAAAAGGACAAAGCTTAACTGCTGGTTAGCAACCATGGTAACCAGGGAGGGAAACAGCTTTGAAATAGGGTTTGAACAGGAGCCGTTTTGGAAAACCACAAACTCCGGACAGCTTCCCAGGGGCCTCATTATGGACTATGCATGATGGGTAGATGGAGGAAGTGGGGCGCAGCGACCAAACGTTCGGACACAACACAAAATCACACATTCTCACACATGAGTGCACATGCACACACAGACGTATGCTGTTTCTCTCTCTCTTGCCCACACACATTAATACATGCAGACACGTAGCAGGGGGCGAGCGAGAGCCTTAGAGCATGACAAGAGTGCAAAAGTAATTGGCAGTAAAGTGTTGTGTCAGGACTGATGTGGACACCAAGTGCCATGCAAACGTTTTCTTTATTTCTTTACAGTAAAAGCCAAAGGGTTAATTGAAAGCCCAGTTTTGTAAGATATGTTGTTATTTTGTAAGTTTAGTTAAATAATTTTGTGTGTGTGTGTGTGTGTGGACGCGGGCGTGCCAGTGTTGGGTCATTAGCTGCAACAGCTTTGGCTCTTTGTGACTTTTAGAGCGTCTCCAGAGTTGATTTCACTCATTAAGCTACTCGTCTTTTCACGCAGCTGGTGAGCATCTAAGTGTGCGTGTGTGCGTGTGTGTGCGTGCGTGCGTGCGTGCGTGCGTGCGTGCGTGCGTGCGTGCGTGCATGTACTGGGAGCAGGCTGTGTTCCGACACCCTACATTTAGCTTTTGTACAGCTCAGTGACGGAGCTCCATATGGTGTCTCTCAGTTTGTACCTCACTTACCCATCACAATGTGTGATTTATGTTTTTTTAATAGGCAGGTCTACATACATATGCACACTCAGACAGGTCACTCTGTAATGATGCAGTAGAAAAACAAAATTTCATAATTTTTAAATTTTTGTGTATATACTGTAAAAAAAAAAATAAAAATACAAGGAAACATATTTCTAATAAATGACGGAGTTCTTTTGGCTCAGCAAGATGAAGCATGAGTGTTCAGTAGCTACCGTTTGCTCACTATGTCAAAGATTAAATCCAACCCACATAGTCATCTGCTCTCCCTCACACATAATCCCTGTCACTCTTCACTTTTACTGTAGATATGCTCCCTGTAAGACAAATTCTGTGGAAATGTCATGTATAATTCTATTTAATATGCAGTAAATGGAAATGGTTGAAATATGTCTCTTTTACACACAACAGTTTTACTCACTGTATAGTATTTTGTATTTTTATTTTTACATGTAATAGTACAATGTAAACGTTTGCTGTTTTGTAAGTTAATGGCTAAAGATGGGGAGTTTTACATTATTTATTTTCAGTCTGTTAATTAATATATTTAGCTAAACTGTATGTGCCGACTGACTGCAGAGAATTGTTTACCTATCTATCTGCGACTGATAAAAAAGCAGCTCAAATGTATTTTATACCTTAAAGCTACTCATAAAAAAGACACACATGCTAGTGTATACAGTATATACGACTAGTTATTTCTGGCATACGATTCAGTCGCAGGCTTGCTTCCCATAGCTAACTCCCGTTCAATAACATACAGACATTGTCCTGTAATGGGCCCAGATGGCACAGTAGGAGGGTCTGTATTCTGCTCCTCCCCACCAGGGGTAAAAGCATTTACAGTACATCATACAACCCTGGCAGCAGCAACTCTTAGGGAGCCAAGGCAAAAACAGCTTTTCTTCTGTTATCAAGAGGAAATTTAGACCTACTCTTTGGAAGCTGCTCAATGCCATGTGACATTGGCTAAAATAAGGTTAAATAAGTTTGTTTTTTTCTTCACAGAAGACATTAGGACATGCAACAGTAGGAAAAGCACAGGTGTAAATAATAACTTTAAGGGCCATTACAGTGTTAGCAAGACGGCTGATATTCAGATCAAAATGGCAACTGCAGAGGAGTGCATCCTATTGCTTATTTTTTGCTGAACGTAAAGCCTATCCAATATTGAAATGGTGACAGTGGGATAATTCATTTTCATATGAGGGCTACTGAACTTTGTGAACATGACAAATTTCAATAACAAATAACGGCAGTAACGGCATGTCAGCATGTAGCCTACAATATCGGGAGGCAAATTAAGTCAAATTAAAAGGGCTCATACTGCCTCATGAGATGTTTGATGTCGCGCATCAAAATATTTGTTTATATTTTGTTCCTCTGGGAGATTTTGTAGAAAATGGCACAGGTAATTACAAAAAATGGTGTGTCTGACACTCCTCTCGCTTTCCCTCACCCTCTCTATCTTCTCCTCTCTGTCCCTCTCTCTAACCTGCTGTATTTCCCGCAACTGATCCTGGATCCTGGATCCATAATCGGCCTGATGCTTTAGCTTTCTTTTACCACCACGGGAGGCTGATGATGTCGTGTGGTAGGGGGATGACATGAGGTAACTGCAGCAACTGTCGATTGTATTCAAACCTTCTTCTGTAAATGTAACATATACTTGAAATAATGGACGATACTTGCAATTTCGCCCCCACCAACAACTCATAGTATTGCATGCATTGGTGTGTCGCGTAACAACAACTGGGACGACACATAATGGCGGCCGAAGAGTAGCAATTTGTAGTCTTGCAGACTCGTATGCGTATGGATGCATTGACTTTGTAACGGCCCTAACAATGGTTGAATTCTGTTTAGCTGCATCAGTTTCTGGGTCCTGCATTGTGAATGTTGTCTCACTCCATCCATACAAAAACCTGTGTGGAAATGATGGAGACAAAAAAAGTCAAGATATCTCAACAAATAGGGCTTTTTCTTAGCTGAGGTGAACATCAAACATCAGATCTGTGTGGAAAAATAAGAGACTGTAACTTTCCTCAAATTAATACATAAAACAAACAAGTAAATGCCATATTTTCATGGTTTGTATGGCGTTTTTTTGAATATGTTATCTTGTGCCCTCTCCCTCTGCAGTGGTTAATGGCACCTGACGGCAGAATTAGCGCCACCAGCTTTTTTCTCTCAATGCTTCAAAATCCTAGTATTAATCTCTTTTAACTTTTTTCTGTGTGACCAGTTGTGATATATTCTGATATTATTGAAAGAAAAACTACACGAACAGCCATTTAAATGTGTGTCTATAAGATGATGTAGATGTTTAAGAAAGAAAGTTAAAGCTTGCAGCGTGCATGTTGATTGCAGGAGGCAGGTGTTGGTTGCTGTGTTTGAATGTGTGCTTGAAGGATTTGATGTGCCAGATGTCAGTTCCCTGTAGCAATACTTGTGTCTCAGCAGGACCACACAAGGAATGAAAATCTCCCTGAATCGCTTCTGTCATCCTCTTTTACTGTTATACTCTGTTAACAATATGTTGCTGTTCATGTTCGATTGAATTTTTAGGACACTTAATGGCCTAGATTGCAAAGACAACTCTCCCTCAACCACTCCACTCTCCAGCCATCCATCTGTCCATGTGAGATATACCACATCCCTAATCTTCTAATTGGTAGGTAGTCTCGGCCATTACCTGAGCGATGACAAGGTGGAATCGATAAGAGGCACAATGCTAAACGATGTGTCCCGCTGTTTCTTTCTATTTCTCAGTCTGTGTGCTCTCTCTATTACCCTCTCTGTTTAAATTCACGGTATCCAAGGCAACAGCCATTAAATCTCAACACAGCGGTGAAATAAACACTCCTCTATTTGTTTTTATTACTGCCCTCTTGTTCTTTCCTTCATCTTCTTTCCATATTTTGTACACATTCCACATGAAATAACGAGCAAGGTTTGCAAAATGTTCCTCCATGCTCCATCAACTTGGAGGTTATCAATGGAAACCTGGTTCTCACTCAATGCCAGTTATTTACCCCCTCCCACTGCTCTCAAATGATGCATTGTTCACTGTGTGTCACTGCATGACATACTGTAGTGCGCCATGCTTGATGAACAGTCCTTTTAATGAACTTTGATGACAGATGTAAATGGAGGGAACATCATGCCGGAGAAATGGAGAGAAAAGGCAATTGCAAAAGAAAAGAAAGTATGTCATATATGTCAATAACATATGTCTATTTAGCACAATGAAGATAGATATTTTTTTAGTGAGACAGAGAAAGTGCTGGTTTCATAGTTGCTCATCATTTCCACTCTCTGCTCATCCGGCTTGTCATTTTATCATGAAATAAGCACATAAATATCATCATGATCATCATTACGATACAGTTAACATTGACTTAGAGGAAAATACAAACACTCTCAGACCAGCACCTCATTGTTAGTAAACATGTGTTTGCAATATGTATTTCTTTGCAATAAATATGTACCCTTTCTATACATTACATACACAATTTAAATAAAGGCACCTTCACTCCAAGCTGTGTGACTAGACTGCACTATTTGGACCATTGTCATGTCTGAGCTTCTCGAATATGTGCATGCATACAGAGCAGAACATGAATAAATTTCTTCCTGTAGAATTATGTAGGGTTTAAAAAATCTTATTTGAAGCCTGCAGGTCCCACCAGATTATTCTCCTAAGCGGAGGCAGAAAATGGTGACAATCAGTGATTTCTAGCGCATAGCAAAACTTCATAAAACTTCTGTCGTGGTCGACCAAATACCAGTAAACAAAACAAAAAAATCAATGAGAGAGGGAGAAATTCATCAAATTTATGAAAGTAGTGTTATCTTATGGTCAATGTCAATGGTTTCGACATCTTGTGACAACAGTTATGTATAATATAAGATACCCTTTGGCAAGGTTTCTACCTAAAAGGGAGTATTTCCTCCCCATTATCACACTAAATTCTTGCTCTTGTGGGAATTACTGGAATTGTTGGGTCTTTGTAAATTATAGTGTGTGGTCTGGGCATACTCTATCTGTTAAGTGTCTCAAGATAACTCTTATTATGATTTGATACTATAAATAAATTAAATTAATTGAATTTAATGTAATCTAAAGAAAGAACTGTCATTTAAATGTCAGAAATAACATGAACCAACCAGATCTGCTATGCCCGAGAATAAGAAACACAGTTCTTTTTTCCTTCTCCCTATTTACTTTAACATTCGATTTTGTCAATCAATCTCCTGGTATGAAAACAGCACGATCCGTCATTACAACTTGTACTTCATATGCTGACAAAACAAACAGCCAGAGGTGAAAATAGATACAGTACAACGTTCCCTGCCTTCAAAAGGCATGGTGAATAGACACAGGGATTTTGATAGAACACAAGGAGGACTGTAAAATAAGCAGATTTATTCAGTGTTATAGGATTTAACTTTCCTACTACCAGAATTACATTTGAACCTTGCATAATCAATCTGCAAGCTAAGAATAGTATCTCCTTTATTTGGAACAGACTGCTGAAACTCCTACTTGCCTTTTAATTAGGACATTTTCTGAGTTTTAGCCTGGTAATCTGTGAATATTCCTGAAAAGCTCTTACTGTTCTCCAGACCAATTAAAATACAGTGTGCAAAACAGCCTCAAAGGGCCCCTTAGGTAGTCTTGCCTTGTGCTCGACAGGCTCTCCGTCAAAACTTATCTGGAAGAGAAGATATTTATATAGAGCACAGAAACCAATATCATTATACTGATACTGAGCCAGTACTTCTGTATTATTAAGGGAGGGCAGGGGGTTAATCACAGCAGCTGGATCAGCGTAGACTTACTCTGTAGCACTTGTAACCTACATAAGCCCTTGCTCCATTTGTAAAGCAATGTCACTTTTAGATGGCGGTGAACAGGGGATTTTTGTTGTCAGATTTTTTATTAACATCAGTGTTAGGAACATGCTGACAGAATGTGATACACCTTGTCAAAACTTAACAGTAAATGTTCAGCTGGGTGGGAGTTGAGCGGTGAGACATGCACATGTAGAATCTGCTTTAAACCCTGTACAGTGGCTTGAGAAAGTTTACACACCCATGCTAAAGTTGATTAAAAAGAGGAATAAAAAACATCTTTTGGAAATTGATCTTAATGCCTTAATTAAAAGAAGTTAGTAAAATCCAACCTTTTAAGGACACCAATTTTCTTTGTGAATAAAAAAAATAAAAATAAATGTTCTTTCTTAAAATACAGGGGGGCATAATTATACACATCCCTATGTTAAATTCCCATAGAGGCAGACATTTTTAAAGGCTAGTTATTTCATGGATCCAGGATACTATGCATCCTGATAAAGTTTCCTTGGCCTCTGGAATTAAACTAACCCCACATCATCACATACCCTTCACCATACGTAGAGATTGGCATGGTGTTGTTTCAGTATAGCTGGTTTGATTTGCATTGAGAGATGATCTTATGGAAAGTTCCCCATGCCTATCTCTAGGTATGGTGAATGGTATGTGATTATTAGAGGGGTGTGGAATTTTGATTCCAAAGGCAAGGGGAACTTTGTCAGGATGCTTAGTATCCAGGATCCATGAAATAACAGAACTTTAAAAATAAAAAATGTGCCTGCCTCTATGGGAATTTAACATAGGGATATCCATACTCATGCCCCCTGTATTTTAAGGAAGCGTATTTATTTATTTACAATACATTATTCATTCACAAAGAAAATTGGTGTCCTAAAACGTTGGATTTTTCCTATTTTTTTAATTAATGCATTAAGATCAATTTCCAAAATATGTTTTTTTATTCCTCTTTTTAATCAACTTTAGCATGGGTGTGTAAACTTTCTCAAGCCACTGTAATTTGTACATTATGTCCTTAAGATTTGGTATTTTGTCTAAATTCTCCTCATTTCTAAAAATGAGATAGATTCAAAGGTGTGAATTGTACAATAGTTAAACACACATGTTTCCCTTTTTTCACACTTTAGACAGTCTGCATTTTTTTTTACATATTTGCTTTTTTTCTTATCTATGCACAAATTGGTACAGGGCTGCAGTCAGCACGTCGGCATGTTTAGCCTAGCTTAACATAAAGACTGGAAGCAAGGGGAAACGGCTACCCAAGGCTCTGCCACCACCTCTAAGCCTTACTAATTACTTTTGTATATGCTTTTGTTCAACTTGAACAGAAAGAGAAAGAAATGTCAAAACAGCAATATATGGTAGGGAGAGTTAAGCCTATGTGTTGGAGTTATTTCTTGGTGGACAAAAACTGTGTACACAAGTCTTGTCATCACAGTAAGTTTACCAGGTTTGGTACCATTGTGCTTGTACAGAGACCAACGCTATGTGAACCGGCATTATAAGTTGAGATGCTGCACAGAGGAACTGGGTGAATGGGTTAACTGGTTTGTCAAGAAATAGCTCCAGCTGTTGTCTTCCTGCAACATCCTATACTCACGACTACACATTTGAGATTTGGGGAGTGTCTTCTGTACTCTATTAGTAATAGCATCTGAGCTTGATTCCAGAAAGCCCTCATCTAGACCAGGTTTTAGAGAAAGGGATTTGAGTGTATCGATGTAAAATAGGTAGATAGGCGGCCTGCTGCCTCCACACAGCCAGGCCTCCCAGGCTGATGGATGAAATGGCTTACAGAGGACACAAGCACTGTGACATTGATGGACAGTCTGATATTGCCTCCCTAATCTTGCCTCCACTCAGTCTCACAGTCTCGCACACACACACACACACACACACACACACACACACACACACACACACCTCCATCATCATCAGTTCAGTTTGGACTCATATATCTTTTGTCCATGCCCTCTCTCTTTTCTCTTTACTTCCTTTATTATCTCTCCTTTGCTCTTATGTTGCCTCATTTCTTTGTTTTCTGGCAGGTCTGCGCCTTTTGCACTTCCTCACCAACTCTGCTGCGGCTCTCTCTGTCCTTGTTTGCACACACCAACATGCTCGCAAATTCCTATAATCATTTCACAAGATCAAACAACCAGTACTTTGTCTGAAGGACACAGTAAAAAGATGTTAGACAGCAAACAAAAAAGAAAATATTTACAGAAACACATGTAAAAAACATCACATTCGATAATTCAGTGCCACAAGACTTAAGTTCATGCAGTTGTCAGTCGAATGTATTTAAAAGAATCATATCTCAACTGTCTCTCTTTCTTCCTGGCAGTCTGTCTGTTTCTATTTGCTTGTATGTCGGTTTGGCTACATTTCAGTTCTGCAAGCCATTAAAGTGGCACTGATTCATTTTGTGCTTTGGTAATTTCACAATAATTTACCAGTTGGGTCAAATGGCTCAACCTTGTCTCCTAAAAAGACTATGTTCCCATACAACTGAACTGCATTCTTAATTACATTTTAATTCTCATTTTCTCCCAGATTCAACTCCATACCAGCAACACACAAACATTGTGAAATTCTGGAATGCAATTTTTAGGAGACAGAGCTGAATGGCTACATTTAAAGGTGGTGTCTGCGGTGACGAACCAATAGAGAATTATGACCTAACTCAGAGCATTTTGGCTTCCTTTCATTCATTGTATTCATTCTGCTTGTTTTCGCCTTAATCAACCTTGTCTTCTGATGAAGATGACGATTTCAGGAAAGAGGAATATTATATATTTCTCTCTGGAATTTGGGAAATGATTGTTGGACACTTATTCATCAAATGCCAAGAACCATGACTTATGAACAAATGAATGTTAATGTTACTCCGTCTCTGCTGGACTTTGATATTATGTCAGATTTTTTTTTCAGTTTGTTTGAAAATGGACAAAGCATTTAGCAACAAAGGAAATGCTTTTGAGTCACCAAAGACAATACAAACCAATGTGTGTTTGTTTTAGCATTCAGAAGAGGGCACCACAAGATTACAAAACATAAAAAATGCCTGCACATGTCCTTTGTAA
>JABXJD010000067.1:1280000-1325000 GCA_013375575.1 Percina caprodes
TGTAATGAGAGACTATAAGACACCCTCTCTGATTGGGCTCCTTGAAGAAGTGGCAGCAAATTTCTCCTATAACAGACATTGAAGGTCCCAACAGGGACTTTGAAACGCAGGGGCCACCACATTAAATGACAAGCCCTTACATAACACCTTCACATTGCATCAGAAAGCTGCACACAGTTGCTGATGAGGCAAGGGATAGGGTTTTCACATCAAACAGCTGGATCCACTGGGATACAGATTCAGCCTCTACACAAATGTATAGATTAGATTTGCTGGGTTGCTAATGATAATTAGGCTAATTTACCTGGAATATACCAATTGCAAAATGATGAACTTCACCTGATCACAAAATCTGACAATTGATTAGGCAATACACTTTCTATTGCACACTGACTAAAAATGTGAATGCCCTTGTGTTTAGGCAGCTTGACAAGTGAATGGTAGATAAAACAAGCTGGAGACAATCTAAATAACTTAGTTACAGTAAAGCTTAAGGTAATAGCATCACCTGAATAATTAATCTATAATATTACTTCTGTTTGGAATTTGAGGTTGTGCATTTTATCTAAGAGACATGGATCACGGAAGACATTATTCCGTAACTGAGACAGTTTGTATGTGCCTTTTTTTTTTTGTTAATGACTATATGTTACATGCACTCTATCTTGCATTATGTTGGCTTTATTTGTAAATGTAATGTAAATCAGTACCGCTAGGATTTTGCGATGTTGCGATCGCAACAATTCACGCAAATTCAGTTTACCGTGACTTCAACCAATCCTAGCAGTCCTACGTGCCGGATTTTGTATCAGTATGTGACTCTGAGAGCCAATGACCAAGCAGGAGTGAGAACGGGATGACGTAACACACGTACGTCACCAAATTCATTTTATTGTTTCTGCTATGAAGACGAGACTTTTACCAACAAAACATACAGCGAAAGACGTGCAAAATATTCCAGACTGTCCTGCCAACCTGTATACATTTTAACATCAATGTACACTGTAACTTTTTTTCACTCTAAAGTTGCTGAAAGTTGCTGCTGTTTCAATCCTGTCGGCTCTCTGCAGCGGGGCAGGGCTGCTAGGAAAACTCAGCCCAGGGTAATTTTATTCTCCCCAAAACAACTTTCCTTTTTATTTTGAAAGAACTATACAAAAGACATCGCAACATTTATTGCATTTTTTTTATTACAAATGCTCCCGCTAATCATGCATTTTGGGCCACAACAGTCTCAAAAAAAGGCTGCGAAATCCTGGAGTTACTGGTAAATTACTGTTGAGTTCAAGGGTTCAATTTGACATCAAAGTGATGGCCATGGTAGCCTGGCTCCACCCTCCTACGTACTTACGCTCAATTTTCATTTCCCTTCAGTCATATGTCTGGGTTTGCGGTATAGTGTTGGCTTTTCTCCAGCCAAATATTTGGCAGTCCAATCAGCTAACAGAGGGAGTGGGCTACAGTTGTAGTTCCGTAATGGCGGCGGAGAAAGATACAAGCGAAGCCATTCGTTATGGCAACGCTGCCGAATATCCAGAAGTTAAAGCCCGAGCAAGAACAATCTTTGCTGAGTTTTGTTGCTGGCCATGATGTTGTGGCTCTCTTCCCCACGGGGTTTGATTTACCAGCTGGCTCCGTTAGTGGTGACAAAGTTAGCTAAGGCAAACGCTAGTGATGCTAATGCTAAATATAAGCCTTGTCTGTCTCCCCTCTTGTTCCACATGCACCACGACCAAACATTAGCAATTTTGGCAAATCCAGACTCCAAATCCAGAGTGGCTTGGGGCAGATTCAATAGTTTTAAACTTCAACAAGTAACCACCTTGAAGGAAGTCAACACTCAATGGAGAGTGTCCAGACTCTCTGTACAAATGAAATGTAGGAGAGTCTGTTAGGACCAGGCTATGGCCAAGGTGCTCACTTCAGCAGTTTTCCTTTTATTTGTCGTATAATCACTACCTTTTAAGAAAATACTAAGCCTCAACAAAAGTACGTGGACTCCATCTCCCTCACTCGTATCATCCTCTATTCACTGCTGTAGCATCCACTGCCATCACCTTCAGTCTAGCTACCTTTGAACTAGCCAGATGCTCACATGAGTCTCATTTGCATAAATGCTTTGCAAACACTCCTCGTAACATGCATAATTGATGCACAAATCCCAAATAACTGCAGCTTTTCAATTGAAGTGAAAAGAAGTAAAACCAGTAAATGCCAGGAATACTTCTAACACATTTATGTGAAGCTAAAAATATATTTTTATGGGTTTGGGTTGAGTGCTTTATGACTGACACATTGTTCTTTTGTTCCATCTACTACCTTCACTCATTCTACTGTATGTTTTTTGCTGCACAAATTTTTGACCCAGACATGTGAACAACATAATGTTTTCTATAAATAGATATCTCCCGGGTTGGCACGTAGCATCACTCTATTTATCACACTTCTTTCTTTCTGTTTCTCATATTGCTTTCAACACTTTCTGTGTACATTGTTTCCCTTACTTACTGTTTCAAATCACATGTTCATGTTTATCGCCCCACTTTATTTACAACCTTGCTCATTTGTGAAGCAGCGTTTTCACTTCATATTCCATCTGTTGAGAGGCTACAGTAATGAACAACATGCTGACAAACCTTTGCAGATTATGCAAACATTTCCAAATGCGGAGAATTCATGATCTATTTTTGTAAGTTATGTTTAAAGAAGTTTACACTGTTTACAAAAATATTTAAAAAAAAATATTGCTGCAATGAAAAGGAACAGATTGTATGACTACTTCCACCCATCTTTCATGATTCATCCGATTGTAGATCCAAACAACACAACGCATTTTCATGAACAGGTTTGTATGATATCAAACGAAAACTAGAAGACTGCCGTCTGGTCACCTGACATCAGGTACAGAGCTACAGAGCTCCGTACTACAGAGCGGCAGTTGCTAGCTGTTTAAGCCGCTAGAGACCTCGGTCAGTTTGTAGATGTGTTTATCCGCATGGTAGTAGGCAGTTGGTGGTTCAGTTACCCAGGAATAGGTGACTGTGTGCTAGGTACAAGGTTGGAAGCAAACTCCTCTCCCTGGCTTGACAGTCCTGTGTGTTAACACCCGTCCATCACCCCAACAACCTGCCTTTGGGCCAAGCTGCATTCTTATACATCAGCAATCAATGTGGTGCATACACCAAAAAACAGACGTGGCAATAATACAAAATATTGAGTGCTTATCTTTTCAAATGTATGGTTACAGGCTGAACAACATTATGCAGAAGTTAATAATTCCTAGCAGCTTGGCATTACATATGTTTGGATACTATTGCTGTTTCACAACAATTTAACAGTTTAACTTAATATTTTATTGGTTGTGAATGAAAACCAATCCAAAATCCACTGAAAGTAACACGCTGACAGACAATGGGCTTTTAAAAAGTGAACAAACGACCTCATTGAGTGTCCCTCTTCTATCCTTATCTGTGCCCCCTCTACTCTCATCTTCTTTACTGTCCCATTCCCACTCTTCTCCATTACTCTTACTCTTCTAAGCCATGCATCACCCATTCCTGATTCCACAGTACTGCAATAGATTATTTATTCAAAAGGAACTCTATAAATCATGTCAACCTGACTAGCAAGAAATATGAACGTGTGTGCGTGCTTCCCCTAGAAGTGTCATAGTTTCTGCCGCATATTCATATAACTAGGTCGCTGTAAAGCACATATGCAGTATTATAATAGAGTAAAAAGCAGAGGTGTCTGGGAATGTACAGTATATAACCGTTATAAATATGTAAACTACACATTAATAATTGCTATAATGTACAGGACATTGGAAAAAGCTAGTAATGCAATCTGAGAAATCAAAGTTGCACTAGACAATATTGATCAATGGTGCAGGTATCTTTATATTAAAAAGACTCTTATTACCAGAAATGAGCTGCAACACCTTACTAAGCACGACATGCTCATGTCTACCACCATGGTTGCCATGTTTTCCTTTTTAACGTGGATTTCCTCCCTTACTTTGAGGAAACAACTTACATCTGTCCAGTAATGCATTTTACTCTGGGTAAATGGTACTTCCACATAAACCCTGTCAAGTGTAGTTTTGAAGGCCGACTCCACAAAAATGTTTGTCTCTGAAGAATGCTTTTTTAAAACTTGGGATCAAACGCCCTAAAGCTGTCAAATTGTGAACTGGGTGACGGTTGATGATTGGTGTCACACACTCTAGGAGTTTTGTCAGTGCAACGCCAGTGTCACTGTGCATATACTGTAGATAGGTTAGCAGAACTGCGACAACTTAGAGCCCTCACTCTTCACCTGTCTGCACAGACACAGATGGTAAAATGGAGTAAGAGAGATTTAAAGAAAGTGAGAAATGGAAAAAAAGAGGGTAGAGGCAGATCAAGTGACTGTCTTTTAAAGTGATGTCCATATAAAGGGAGATAGGCAGGGAGAGAGGTGGAAAGGGAGTGACTTTGTGAGCCAAATGAGAACACAGTTCTCTCTCTCTCTCTCTCTCTCTCTCTCTCTCTCTCTCTCTCTCTCTCTCTCTCTCTCTCTCTCTTTATATATCTCACCATCATTAGTCTTGTACTCAGATTCTCATATTCACTTGGCTCAAACTCTGCTTGCATTCTTGCCAGCCTGCACAATGGCCCTAAAATAGTCCTGTGTTTTAAATTATGCATGGTGATAGAAATAGACAAATTGCAACAGCACAATTACCTTCCCTCTCACTTGCATATTGGTGCTTTATAAAGTTGGAAAACAATAAAAAAGAGCAACCTTTTTCTCAAAAACAATGATGAGACACTCATTAGAATGCAAGAAATGTTTGAGTGGATACACATTGCCCACTCTTGATTTATTACAGGTAAAAGAGGTCAAGGCTTCCTTCCTAGTCCGATGGGCTCTGGGAAATGGAGTGAAAAATGAATTTGTGCAGGAGAGCGATGAAAAAAGTTGGGACTGTCTAATATACGCCATCTTGCCTGTGCTATTTCAATACTGAAAAGCCTATCACTGGTGTCATCACAACATAAGATTATAGTACTACATGCAATTTGCTGTCATTCAGTTTCTAAATAACCAGGCGGAAAATCTCAGTATATCACAGGTAACCCATAAAGGAGAGGAGTCAGTTGTGTCTTTTTCTAACTCGTGTCTGGTAACAATGCTAATGAGTGTTGAGAGTGAACCAAACACCATACATACAGCCATTTTAACCACTGTATACATAAACATATTGATTAAAGAAGCTTAATTGTTTTCCAAATTTTGAGGAAAATATATTGTATATAGTTTACTGTGTATTATATATAATTTTGTATTTTATCAATGAAACCTCAAACTAATCTTCAGTTGCCTTAATCAAATCCTTACCCCCTACAGTTGAACTAATCCAAGAAGTTAGTTTATATTTTTCAAGTCATGTCACAAAAGTGAAAACTGGGTTCTCAAATACATTTTTGCTCACTGTAATATTCATGTCTCAATGCTTTTTTTTAAGGAAAGAAAGGAGCCTTTAAGGTCAAACTAATCAATAATGATTGCTCATTGTTAAGTTCCAGTAGAATGTATCAGAATACGGTGCTAACTAGAAAGGTTTTATACTATAAAACTAATGTGAATAAAATTTAGAAAAAATATAATTATATCATAGCTTAGCATCTCGCTAGAGTTTTATGAAGAAGACGGGGCTTTACATTAACCATGTCTTGAATCATCCTGTAAAATAAGTTTAAAAGGGAGCTGATGTTAACAAACTGTAATCTTAGAATATGTTTTACCACTCAGCATGGTTTATGTTGTCTACTGTTGCGAATGACTCGCACTATTTTCTTTGCTAGGCTTCAAAACTGAGTTCCCCCTGGGACAATGTGAACATTCTGCATTGTGCATTTTGTAAGCTATTAGTATCATTCTTCAGGCCTTTCTAGCTCCTTTTGTCACAGAATATTTTGATGTAGATGAGGAGTTTGGAGGCTGTAATTTAGACCAGTTAGGAAGCAAGATGGACCAAGATTATTCTCTATGTGCTAATTTAAAAAATGATTGAAAGACATTTGCAATTATAAATTGGAAGACCTTTCCTTAAGTGACTCTTTACAAAAGACTAAAAGAGCAGGCTATGTATGTTTTTGTTAATTTAAAAAAAAAAAAAAAGTATTGCCCCAGTATGTGCTGTTACAGCAGAGTGCCTTTCAAAGAGCGCTCATTAAGAATGCAAATAATGCTGGGTTCACTTTAGCAGCTAGACTTGCCTAAGAGCAAGAAGGAGGGAGAGGTTTTCATATTCATTCAAAACAGGATGTTTTGACAGTAGAAAATGGAGAAACAGAGAAAGAAGCATCCAGCAAATGAGAGCAGCAAGAAATTATGGAAATAGTGAAAAATGAAAAAGAAAGAGTAGGACAGAGCTCCCCACACAGACTTTAACATACGTTGAAATTGTTCATTTACAAAGGAAGTGGTTCAAAGGCAGAGCACAGACTGTGTCCTTGTCGAAACACAGTGGCACTAGTTTAAATTGCTCAAGGTATTTTCCATTTAGATGCACTGTGTATTCGTGTGCTTCACCCAGTTGTCAGTTCACGGTTCACTCTACTGTGTGGTGCAGTATTTTCACTACATACAGTACACTCTTTCCTGGTCTCTCTCTCTCTCTCTCTCTCTCTCTCTCTCTCTCTCTCTCTCTCTCTCTCTCTCTCTCTCTCTCTCTCTCTCTCTCTCTCTCTCTCACACTCACACTCACACACACACACACACACACACACACACACACACACACACACACACTTTTATGATGAGTATAGGGTTTATTAGTGTTGCTGCAAATGGCTAATTATTCCTCAGATACTGACTTCCACACAGCCTCTTCACCCACAGAAGCATTAGCAGATTTTAGTGGTCATCCCATTTTGCAGTTGGATGTTTGTCATCTTACCACATCAGCCAGTGGTATCATTGTAGTAACCTATTATTCCTTTTGTAGATAAGGGCATAGTTACAGGCCCTCTGTAGAAAACATTTGTCATCTAATGCATGTAGGATTTGTAAATTTCTAAGAAGATGGTCAAATAATTCATAATTTTCTACTGGCCTCAGTCTTTTGTGGAATGATATCTCTTGTCACTGCTGGCATGTTGTATTAATTTAAGGTAATCCATCCATTTTATATACCTCCCTTTTCACATTATGGTTGCAGCAAGCTCGAGTTCAGGGTTGTACAAGCAGAAGGTGAGACCCTTAGCAGCACCAATGTATGATGTTAATACGAGTGACTGAAAAACATGATTGTCCAACAGTCACAGTGATTTCCTGCAACTATTGAACACCAACTATAAGTCAAATATTTAAGAAGTCTAGTGGAAAAACAGGGTTGAATATGCAGAACTCCAGTAGCAGTACGTTTAACAAACTAGAGGTGAAACCTGTGGGAACCAAGATTCTAACTGCAGGTTGTGGGAAATCTATTTTATCAACATGGGTAGGAGGACAACACACTGGCCCAATCCCAAAGTGAGCCGTGAGGACTAAGGACCAAAGACTCACAGACTTAATTGATCTCAGGTGTAAAGGGAGTGAGTGTTTGAGGTCACATGGGCTCAGATAGGTATAAATGGGACTGGGACAGCACTTCACGAGATCACATGTTGCACAGTAATTGAATTTTAATCACGATCACGATTTTGGCTTCCCAGGATCAAATTTGTGTGATCGAGCGATATTTTAAATGCGTCATTGCGTTCATAGAACACTCTGTTTTTTTTTCCAAAGCCAATCTACCCGTCCATAAACCACTGCCTGATCATGTGCCAGTCAGAGTTGTTCCCTGCACCGCGCAGCTTAGTTTCTAAATGTAGACAGTCACAGAGGACAGAGTAACATGAGGAAATTTCCACAACAGATAGCAGTTGGTCATACGTCGGTTACCAGTTTACCAGTAAACGCAACATTTTGTCCGGTCTGTGTTGTTTTTCAAACAACAGCAGTCACAAGTGCTAGTTATTGTCTATTAGATCACATTTTTCCCAGGTTGCACAGGTGCACCTAATGTCTTCGCATCCGCTGCCTCTCCACAAACTAAGCAATGTTTTTTATAGATATGGTTTAATTTTGCGTTCCATGACCCATTTCTTCTGTATAGCCGTGCCTGTGTTTGGATCTCTCCTCTTACTCTCTGCACAGCCCTGCCCCCATTCACTCACATATGGCTCCCCAGAAACAGAGACTTAGCGGCGCCAGCCCACACTTCTGACATTTGTCCTCAGTTTTAGTTGTTATTAACACAGCAGTATATTATTAAGCATAAGAGGCAAACCTGTATTTATTGCGGCGGCCACGGCAAAAAACACAGAAGTTATTGAATGCAACTAACTTCAGTTTGTAGAGTAATAGCGTGTGAGACGGAGCCTGCTGAACCTGCAAGAGATTTGACCTGCCAGAATATCATAATTCATAAAAATAAAGCTCAGTGACGATAAAGACATTTCATACACACGATGTGTGTAACTCCACTGACCCGCCATTCAACCCGTGCTGGACCCATTCATAATGAGTCAACTGTCACTCTGTGAGTATACGCTTCAGTCCATCGCACTCCCCCTCTCTCCCTAGCTCTTTTCATCAGTTATTGTTGAAAACAAGAGAAGGAGCTTTCTTAGAGATACATTTTTTTAAATACTGTACATTCACCTAAAGGATTATTAGGAACACTTGTTCAAGGTCTTATTAATGCAATTATCTAATCAACCAATCACATGGCAGTTGCTTCAATGCATTTAGGGGTGTGGTCCTGGTCAAGACAATCTCCTGAACTCCAAACTGAATGTCAGAATGGGAAAGAAAGGTGATTTAAGCAATTTTGAGCGTGGCATGGTTGTTGGTGCCAGACGGGCCGGTCTGAGTATTTCACAATCTGCTCAGTTACTGGGATTTTCACGCACAACCATTTCTAGGGTTTACAAAGAATGGTGTGAAAAGGGAAAAACATCCAGTATGCGGCAGTCCTGTGGGCGAAAATGCCTTGTTGATGCTAGAGATCAGAGGAGAATGGGCCGACTGATTCAAGCTGATAGAAGAGCAACTTTGACTGAAATAACCACTTGTTACAACCGAGGTATGCAGCAAAGCATTTGTGAAGCCACAACACGCACAACCTTGAGGCGGATGGGCTACAACAGCAGAGGACCCCACCGGGTACCACTCATCTCCACTACAAATAGGAAAAAGAGGCTACAATTTGCAAGAGCTCACCAAAATTGGACAGTTGAAGACTGAAAAAATGTTGCCTGGTCTGATGAGTCTCGATTTCTGTTGAGACATTCAGATGGTAGAGTCAGAATTTGGCGTAAACAGAATGAGAACATGGATCCATCATGCCTTGTTACCACTGTGCAGGCTGGTGGTGGTGGTGTATTTGTGTGGGGGATGTGTTCTTGGCACACTTTAGGCCCCTTAGTGCCAATTGGGCATCGTTTAAATGCCACGGCCTACCTGAGCATTGTTTCTGACCATGTCCATCCCTTTATGGCCACCATGTACCCATCCTCTGATGGCTACTTCCAGCAGGATAATGCACCATGTCACAAAGCTCGAATCATTTCAAATTGGTTTCTTGAACATGACAATGAGTTCACTGTACTAAAATGGCCCCCATAGTCACCAGATCTCAACCCAATAGAGCATCTTTGGGATGTGGTGGAACGGGAGCTCTGTGCCCTGGATCAATATGGGCCAACATTTCTAAAGAATGCTTTCAGCACCTTGTTGAATCAATGCCATGTAGAATTAAGGCAGTTCTGAAGGCGAAAGGGGGTCAAACAGTTATAGTATGGTGTTCCTAATAATCCTATAGGTGAGTGTATATCCTAGGCTATTTATTTCAGATAATTTTCATTTAGATGTTTTTCAGCTGTATGTATGTATGTACAACATACAGCTTCAACATAAGAGGAATGTAGCACAATATAGATGTGAAAGCAGTTCTAAATAGCTTATCTGACAATAAAATTTGGTTTGGTTAAAATCAAATAATTGTGATAATTAATCATGATTTCAATATTGATCAAAATAATCGTCATCATTTTGGCCATAATAATGCAGCCCTTTTACTTTATTATCATGATGGAGGTTCTAAGTTTTCCATCAGAGTTTAAAGCACCAGAAAAAACCTTGTAAGTGGACCTTAAATTATATGTTAATTTTTGTGTTTTTTTCCCTCCACATGTTGAGGCAGTGGTAAATTCAGGAAATTGAATGTACCAGAACTAATAGTGGGAATGAAGCTTTTAGTGCAAGGAAGGGAATTACCATTCTAATTCTCTCATCACACTGATCCCTACCTCTCAATTACTATCTAGTTAACTCACTGGGTAATGTGCATGTGTAACGTGTATCACTAACCAATCTAGTGAAATGGTAGTTAACCTTCAGTAATCATAGAACATCTTATATGTCTCTTTGCTGTCATTGCAGCAAAGTATTGCAGCATAGTGTTTTCTGACTAAGCTGCAGTTGCTATTACATATCAGCGCTGAAGCATTATAGGATCATTCAATCATTTTGACAGGTAGACTAATTATAAAAGAGTACTAGTCTTTATCAACCTCTACACTGCATTTCACAGGAAATCTGCTGTATTGATTTGAAGAACAGCATCCTTTTCTTTCAGTGCCCTCAACATTCTAGAGTTTCTCCCAAAGTGAAATAGTGTTATATGAAAAAAAAATTTAAAAAACAGTTCCAGCATGTTTATTGTTGACAGTAAAACAGAGGACTGGTAGCAGAAGTCCTTTTTGCAGCAGGTTATTGGGAAATCATCTTAATTCCCAGAAGACATCAGTCCTAACTTGCACTGCTGTTAATCTCACATATGTGTAAAAAAAAAAAAAAAATCCTCAATTTTTTACCCTTAGAATCTTTTTTTCATTTTTACAAGTACAATTATAAATAAAACATTATTTCTTTATTAGAATAGATATACTTCACTGCCTTGTCACGCTAAAAACATGGTGTGTGTGTGTGTGTGTGTGTGTGTGTGTGTGTGTGTGTGTGTGTGTGTGTGTGTGTGTGTGTGTCTTAAAGGTTAAGCCCATTAATCACAAAGTGGTCAAGCCCCAGATCAATGATGAGAACATTTAGGAAATGGAATGAGCTATTCCTTCACTGGGCCTCAACATGAAAATTGATTCTTGTGAGGCTACTACTGCTGGTTATAATGATGTTTTCAATGCAGTAAAGAAGTACAGAGAATGTGTGTGTGGGTGTGTCGCTGTCTGTCTGTCTGTCTGGATAGATAGAGCCGTGTAAAGGAGGCCATCGACTGGCTGCATAAGACTGAGTAAACCTGCCACTGTGATCCTGTCTTCCCTGAGTCATCTTCTTGCTTACCTCTCCAAAGCCCTGCCGAAAGCTGGGCCTTGAGCTCATCTCTGGACTGGCACACCTGGAGTACAGCCCCAGACAACGCCTCCACTGCTGGTACAATATCCTCCTTGACCCCAATATGCTGCCCTCAAGAAGCTATCAGGGGACCAGGGGAAGCGAGGTTGCAGTGATAATGGCAAGTGTTTAGATGTCACACCTCCAGGTTTTCTGGGGGCGACTCAATGAGCCATGCAGGTCTTTTTTTCCATTTGCGTCTCCCTCTGTCTTTCTCACTTTTTGCCCAGTTTTAGCTCACAGTCTCATTTATTTCCTTTTTAGCTCTCTTCCCTCATATATCTTCACTCTCCCTTCGTTCCTTCCTTTTCTCCTGCCTTAACGCTCACTTACTCTTTGCCGATGACTTACCAGTGAGAGAGGCAAAATCATAGGGTTATCTTAGGAGGCACTTGACCTTCTTAATTTCTTGTTTTCTGGGGATGCAATTAGTGAGGGGAGGAATGAAGCAACAACAAGAACAACATTCAACCAGCTGCCACTGCAAAGCTAGATATCAGTGTTCATGTAATTGAAACAGTGCGCCCTTTGTAATTGGCTTGCCTTCCACAGAATATTACAGGGAAATTGGAAAACTGACTAAGATAAAAAGAGAACATAATAGCACTGTTCATAGTGCTTATCTGGTTGTGTAATGCACACAAAGCAATGCATTCAGATGTCTCTGCATGTATGTTTATCTGCACACAAAAACAAACACAGCAGTCCTTTATTTGGGTGCTCATGGCATTCAAGCATACAGTAAGCTTTAATATTACTTACAGCGTACAAGCAAACATAAATGTGTCAAAGAGCAGTTGAAAGATTGCAGAAATAAACAACACCACCTGAAGTTCCTTCCCTGTGTTGTACCAGACGCCTCAGCTCACCTCCTGTGCATCACCTCTGCACTCCATAGATGAAAGGAGCCGCTGACTCCTTTGGAAAGCATTAGCATTCAGACACCCACCTTCCACCTTATCTGCTGTAAAAACAGCCACCTCTAACTTCCAGAGAGAAACACTTTGACCCCACATCAATGACAAGCCTCCTTATCATTGGCCTAAACAAGCTTGGTGCATGTCAAAACCATGGACAGCGGAAGACACAGGAGCTGGGGAGGGGAGGATTGGGGAATGTGCCTCTGCAGAAAGAGCCAGACAAACATACAGAGAAAGAGAGAGAGCAGTAAGTGTGTCTTACATTTCTAGTGCTGGTATTTTGCTATATGAGGAGACCTACAGGAAATGGAATTGAAGAAGCCTCCATTCCTCCTCCCTGCACCCACACATCCGTAGCTAACATTTGTTTGGGACATCTTTGAAATGGCTTGCCTGGTCCAATACAGCACGTAGAGGGGTGAGGACTTGTCATAGTGGCTCTGAAACCCAGAGCAAGAAAGCGAGAGAGAGAAACTGTGCAATACAGAGGGGAGAGAGTGAGAGACAGAATAAGACAAAGAGACAGCTCAAGTGATGGCAGAACAATTGCAAGGGTGTAAGGGCTTGTCATGATGAAGCACACATCTTGTGTCGCTGCAGGGGGCAGTACCAGAGCTGTAACATTAGCATGCCTGCTATTGGAAGACACTACATGGTTTATGGGGAAAGCTTGGGAAGTACTCTGAACACTGTTACTACAACAGTGGAACACAATGTTTTTATGTGAAAGTAATTGCACCTGTCTTTCAATATCTGCTGAAAAAGCATGTAATGAAGTTGCACAAATAGAAAATATAACCACACATACAACCACATTTGCCCCCACTGTTTATTTAATCTATGTAATTTAAATTGAGGTGCTCTGTTTTAGTAAAATACTTACAATTACATGCAAATTGATTGACGGTTGTCATATAGTATTGCAGAAAGTATTGAACTTAAAAAAGAGTAGAGTAGAAGCTGCGATATCCTGACTCATCATCTCTAGTGTGGGTCAATCCCCAAAAGGATTTGATCCTACACTTCCCATAATGCAATTGAAACGCATATTTTTGTTAAAGATGGTCAAAAGCCACATCTTTCAAACTCCACACCCCAGTTTGTAACACAGACATTATGCTATTATTTTGTAATTTGCCAAGATAACTCTGGTCATATTCTCTCAGACTTGATAAATCTCCCTCCAGAGCCACAAAAAAAACCACTATACAACAGGTTTCACATGCTGAGCAGTACAAACAATGATGATTAAACACATTTTGATGTGTAAAATCAGCAGAATTCCCTCTTAAGAAACCAGACAGATTGTCCACCAGAGAAGCAGTAGCCAATTACAGCCACGGATCTCTTTGTTTCATTGCTGCAGAAAGTTTTCTTTGTGGCCCATCCATTAATTACTATGCAAGTGTATGCTGCTGCATCTACAATAAACTGAATAAATAGGAGATGCTCAGATATCATAACAGCTGGACAAGTAATACTGGCTAGTGTTCTATGACCGCAGTCCTCTGAGGTTTCAGCTTACGGTCCAATTTGAGTAAAAGTGTAACACTCTAGGAAGCCAGACTCATGAAGACACAACAGGGCTCTTAAAGGAACAAACTTATTGGGACTTTAGCTTTTTCACCATTACCCCCAGAGTTAGACAAGTTGATACGCTGTAACCCTGTCTGACGCCCCAAACATTAGCTTAGCCTAGCAAAGTACCTGCAGGTAACTGGTTCCAACAAGCTACTGCTTTGAATAAGTGACAAAATAACGCCAACATGTTCCTGTTTACACGTTGTGATTTGTATAGTCACTATATTCTACTTGGGGGAGTGATTATAAAGTTAAAGAAATAGTGATTAACGCAACACCAAAAAGCACAATTACTTCCGTCAACAAAACCAATGTGAATAGCTAGCTAGTAGCGAACAACGCTAGTGATCATGGCTAACTTTGAGGAATTGTCAGAGGATTTTTACTTGGTATCAAACCAAGATCTAGAAAATATATTTTTGAGCCAGTGATCAATGAGTACAGCATGAACTTGCCCTAGCTTATGAACTTTTGCTTTCTATAGTTACCACCCTCTTCTCTTCATTTCGGCCCTCCCTCCTGCTCTGCCTTCATATGTGTTGTATCAGCAGAGTAAATATGCCAACTGTGATTGAGAGTTTAAAGGTCATCCACAGTCCTTGCAGAGACGAGGTGGGGATGATGGTAGAGGGCTTAATGTCATTCCCAGTCTGGGCAGTGTAGCCACTGCATTGCTAGAGGTGAGGTCACAAGGCCTGATGAAAACAAATCCATCACTTTGTTGCCCGGGTAACAGGCCAGAAAGCTGAAGGGCTACAGGGGTTACAGAAGAGCTTTATGTTACGGAAAGAAGAGGGAGGGATAGGCAGGGATGAAGTCTGTTGGTCTGTCTGTCTCTGTGTGTGCCTGTGTGCGTTGGAAAGATGCTAAGCAAGACTGAGCTGGCCAGAGAAGGCTGCAGACTGAGGATGTTTAAAGTCAGGGATGAAGAGGGATGATCACAGACTGGCCACCCTCTTTCTGCCTGTGATCAGAATTCTCTATGATCACCAATCTGGGATAACAAGGGAAAAGATGACCAGAAATGCTCCACAACAGTATTCAAACACATCACACATTGTCACATTGTAGCTGTACAGAAATACATTTAGGTCTGTCAGAGATCAAAGAATATGGCACACGTTCCCACAAATATGGCTTCTGCACATTAATGCTCAATGTCTGAGCGCAAGGCCTGACTGAGAGTGGTTTAACTATTCACTATTTGATGCTGCCAAGAGGTTTGGCGACATCCCAGTTAGAGGTGGTCCGATACCATTTTTTGCTTCCCGATTCCGATACCTGAAACTGCGTATCTGCCGATACCGAGTACTGATGTGATACCAGTGTGTATATATTTTAATATGTTTTAACAAATGTTTACTACTATCCTTGTATGGATGTGTTATGATTTCTATGTTTGTTGTTGGTCAGGTTAAACTCTCAAAGTTGAACAAAAATACCTAACTACCTACCTTAATGTAGATTTTTCTTAGGGCTTTATTACGTGGTATCGGGTCAGTGCTTAAACTCCAGTACTAACCGAGACCAGCATTTTAAGCAGTATCAGAGGCGATACCGATACTGGTATTGGTATCGGAACATCTCTAATCCCAATTGCCATAGACAATGCAAAGCGATTCTTCTATCGATTATGTGTAGAACAGGACTATTTTGATGTTCATGACACTAACTGTTACAGTTGTCTACAAGCTGCATCTCTACAGCTTGTCCACTATAGAATACCTGGAGCTCTGACCTTGCTGGAAGGTGACTGTCTAAAAGAAAACTTCCCAATAGTGATCATCAAAGTTTCACATTATCATTATTAAAGGAATATGACTGATTTAATTTATATCCCTTTGACCATTATACCACTCCCCTTTTTACTCTCTGCATATTGCTAGATGAAGTGCTTTACAAATCATGAAATGTGTGTTAGCAACAAATGAAAGAGGAGTATAAAGACGTGGCATTTGATGCTCTCAGAGGCACATAAAAATGTTGATTATGTTTTTCACCTCACCTTTGCATACTGTGGTTTTACACCAGTGCATTTAAGAATTATGTTAAGGGTGGCAAGGCCAAACTCTACATTTCTATAGATGAACAACAATTAATTTTTATTCAGGCAAAAACAAACCTGCGTAATCATGGATGTAGGACTTGATTTTCCCTTTTAAAAACACAGTAACACTCACCACCAAATACTTAGTCACTCTGGGGGAAAACATCTTCATTCTGATATCTGATTAGTCAAGAGCGCTGACTCCATCAAGTCCAAAGAAGTTTAGCCAGACAGTGTAATTGCTAATCGTTTAAGCTTGAGACACACCTAACAAGGCGTGCCGGGCCCAGTGCCTTGAGTACAAACCATTCTCTGTAGCTCTCTGGCTATTGTGAAAGTGATAGGCTGTCCCCTGAGACAAGAATAATGTACATCTTGCTGCAGCTTCTAATGGGCTAATGGGGTGAGTGTGGAAAAAGATGGAGAAAAGTCTCCACTCCGACTGGTGCGGATAAGGAAAAAAACACAGAGACTGAGATAGTGATAGTTAGAAAAAAAAGATGAAAGTGAGCGGGAACAAATTGGAGAAAGAAAGAAATGGAGATAGGGAGAAAGACAATGTGAGCAAGAAAATTGAAAGATTTGGAGAAAAAAAAGTGAGATGCACAGTAGTATTAGAGACAGTATAGTAGTAGTAGTAAGATAGTGAGAAGTATAAGGAAAGAAAGGGAGATAGACAGGCGAACGGTAATTATAAAGATAGAAGGCGGATGAGGTAGACAGAAAAAGAGTGATGTGGAAGGAACTGAGATAGGGTGTTCGGGGAGAGAGAAACTGTGAAAGTGCTAAGAGGTTGAACGGAAAAGCCATTTAGAGCTCTAATCAGATTGTTATTGAATGTGCAGGAATTAGACTTTGGCCTCAAAGCCAGACACATTCAACATCCAACACAAGTAGTACAGTTGGATCTGTGTCAGCCAGACAACACAGTGGTTAAGAATACCCCAGAAACGTGTGTGTGTGTGTGTGTGTGTGCATGTGTCGCGTATGATGAGAACACTGCTGGGGAGATTAGCGGATTATATAAATAAGTTTAGAGTATTTGTAACGCTTGTGTTGGAAAAGAGACAAGAAGATATTTGTGGAGTACATTGTTCTTTAATACGCAAGAAATGGCTAGAGTAACATGGAATTCAATTTATTCATTGCTCACTGTTTACAAAAATGAGTCCTGCACAGTATGTATTTTTGGAAATGATATTCGCAATAGCATATAATGCAAAGCAGACATCAGTTCATTCTGCAATTTTTAGCTAATGCTTCTTGTGCACAGTTGATAAATAAAGTACTTGTTTCCATACAGTACACTATATTATTTTCATGTTCTGTACCAGTAGCTGGCAGTACATTTATTTTTGCTATGCCCTGTACTGGCTCTGTGTTTTCCTTGGCCGCACAATTTCTAGGCTGACAGCCCTTCCCATCATGTCCAATCTGTCTGAACCCCAGCCTAGGATGGGCCGCTCAGCAATCAAAATGATTTTTGACACAATTCACTGTCAGGGCAAATTGGTGCAGTGGGCTGAACTTGAGCATTATGGGTGATAGAGAAGGAGAAGGGTAATGAGGAGACGAACACAGTGGGAAAGAATGGCAAAGAAGGATAGACAGAGAGGATGATTGGGTAATAGGGAGCTGTAAAAGGGGTAGCACAACTGGGTGTAGATAAGGACAGAAAACAAACAAAGAGAAAAAAGGACAAAAGATAGAAGTGGCAGGGGAGAGGGGAGATGGATAGATGGAAGGCAAAAAAAGAAAGTTAACAGAAGATAAATAACCACAAGTGAGTATTATGCTGCTTTGTTGATTCTTCTAAGCAGAATGAACGTATTAGTCCTAAATCACTGAAGACAATTTGAGATGTTGACTCTTAGTTATACTCTTCTTCTTTGTATTATTAATGGGAATTGACTAACTGAAGTTCTGTTACTCTTGTGTGTGTGTGTGTGTGTGTGTGTGTGTGTAGGTGGAGGAGTGGATGGTGTGGAATGAAGAGGCGGTGTGCCATTCCTCAGCATGTGAGTGAATGTGGGAAGAGAATACATCCATGAGATCTGCAGTACATGCTCTCTCTTCCTCTGTTTCTCTGTGCTCTCTCTTTCGCTCTCTTCTTCTGTCTGTGTGTAACCTGACTACTTTGATGTGCTTGAGACTCTGAGGAAAAAAACTTCAGCTCCTTCCAAAGGCCCCAAACAGGGGAAGAAACGTTTGAAGAGCGAAGACAAACTTGCCTAATGGTGTGTGGGTGAGTGGAAAGCACAGATCTTGGCTTTGTAATATAAATGTGGTGAAATCCATGATATCATTGTATTGCTCATCAAACCATTTTAATTTCATCAAAATGCTTGAATATTTAAATGTAACGGTAAATGCCTCACCCCCCCACCTCCCCCACACACACACATTCTGACACACAGATACAGAAAGAAAGGTTTAAATGTTTAGAAACTACGAAGCGAGACAGCATTTGAATAATTCAGCACCATGGAGAGAGACAGAGAGAGCAAGATAAAGGAGCTGTGCCCTAATTTCAAACTACAAAGTAATTTTAAATGGAGTTTAGAGTATGTAGTGCATTCACACTGATAAAACTGATGATGTAATACCAGTGACGTCATCCATGACATACCCCACTTCCCCGCCAACTCCAATGAATCCCTTTATAAAGTCAGAAAAGTAGCATAAAACTTCAACTGATTTCATAAAAGGTGGCAACATTCTTTATTACGAATTACTTTCAAAGGGAGATAACGTGTTTATACTTGTTTCTAGCACTCTATAAATATATCTTGAAGGAAACCAAAAGATGGAAAAATAATTACATTGTACAATAATATCAAGCACTTAAAAGTCACTAAGTCAGTCATCACCAAACATCTTAGTGTTTATGTAAACTAGCGTGCCTGTTATTTCGTCCAGTGTAGTATTTGGGCTATGACATATTTAAAAAGGGCTTTTATTCTGATGCACAGACAGCACTTTATTTTCATAGTCATTGTTTCATTTCAAATCAAATGGTTTGGAGTACAAAGCTAACACAGAAAATGTGTCACTATCCTTGATGTAAATTTCAATGACTATAAAACCAGCATTATACATGTCTTTGCTCCCAGAACTCTTATTATTAGCAATGACCATATATGCAAGTCAAGTTTACCAAAACAATAGAACAAACAGTATCTTAATTATTCATTTAATGAAGTAATTATGTATTATGGTCTTTATGGGAGTTTCTGTCTCCTAGTTTTCTATGAAATAAAACAATAAATATAAATACATAAACAAAGAATAATCGCTTTCTCTGGATGCCTCCTCTCCATTTGCTGGTTGTTAAATCTTCTCTTTCCAGTAATTTAGTGCAGTTTTCAGATCTGTCCCTCTGAAGTACATGAGCCATTGGTTACTTAAAGTTTAATGTTGTGCCAGGTCGCATATGTCAATGAACAAGTTAATTTGCTTGTCCCTTTGGGGAGTGAGTGCACTCTCCTGCTTTTCAGGTCAGCTTTATGTTTTCTATGTAATCCTCCCGTCCCCTTTCCTTGCCAGTATATGCTTGGAGGCTGCATCCCAAAGAATACTGAACTGTCACTGAAGAATGCTCTGCATAATCTGCATCCCTGTCAATCAAATTGGGACTCTAGGCCTTTGCAACCCATCCTGGTAACTTACCATGGCAACTCACCACGCCAACTTACCCCAGAAACTAACTGTAGCCTTATAAAGGTTGAAATTTGTTTGGCATCGCAGTGATCTAAGATCCATAAACATTACACGGGGAGCATAACATGAAATCCTGAGGGGGCTTTCTCCTCTGTATTTGTTTCTTTGTTTCAGTAAAAATATTATCAAAGATACTTTTTGTTGGAGATTTTGTAACATGGAGCACCAAGAAGCACATTAAAACCTATGCTATGCTAATTTTTTTTCTTAAACATTTAAATAATATATCAGCAGCAGCAAAATTCCAAAGGATGCTTTGGGAGCCTGACTTTTGTCATCATCTTTTTGCTTCTAGACCTGAAAGAATTATACTAAACAAAATTATAAACACTTTTGAGCTGAACTCAAAGATCTAAGACTTGTGCACAAAAGGCTTATTTCTCTCAAATATTGTTCACAAATCTGTCTAAATCGGAACCAGTCAGTAAAAAAAGTACAAAGAGAAGTTGCTGGCTATTGGCAGGACCTGGAACACGCTGTCGGATACGCCGATGCAGAGCATCCCAAACATGCTCAATGGGTGACATGTCTGGTGCCATTCAAGAACTAGGATATTTTCAGCTTCCAGGAATTGTGTACAGATCCTTGCAAAATGGGGCCGTGCATTATCATGCTACAACATGAGGTGATGGACATGGATAAATGGCACAACAATAAGCCTCAGGGTTTCGTCACAGTATCTGTGCATTCAAAATGCCATCAATAAAATGCACCTGTGTCCGTTGTCCATAACATATGCCTGCATACTATAACCCCACCATCACCATCGGCCACAATGTTGACATCAGGAAACGGCTCACCCACACAATGCCATACATGCTCCCTCCAAAATGCCAGATGCCATCAAATGTGAGCATTTGCCCACTCAAGACGGTTATGACGACAAAATGCAGTCAGGTCGAGACTCCGATGAGGACCACGAGCATGCAGATGAGCTTCCCTGAGGTTTCTGACAGTTTTTGCAGAAATTCTTTTGTTATGCAAACCAACTGTTGCATGCTGGATGTGGAGGTCCTGGGCTGGTGTGGTTACACGTGGTCTGCGGTTGTGAGGCCGGTTGGATGTACTGCCAAATTCTCTAAAAAAGCTTTTTGAGACGGCTTATGGTAGAGAAATGAACATTCAATTCATGGGCAACAGCTCTGGTGGACATTCCTGCAGTCAGCATGCCAATTGCACACTCCCTCAAAACTTGCTGTGGCATTGTGCTGTGTGATAAAACTGCACATTTTAAAGTGGCCTTTTATTGTGGCCAGCCTAAGGCATCTGTGCAATAATCTCTAGTCAGCATCTTGATATGCCACACCTGTGAGGTGGATGGATTATCTCGGCAAAGGAGAAGTGCTCACTAAAACAGATTTAGACAGATTTGTGAAAAATATTTGAGAGAAATACGCCTTTTGTGTACATAGAAAAAGTCTTAGATCTTTGAGTTGAGCTCGTGAAAAATGGGGGCAAAAAAAAAGTGTTTATAATTTTGTTCAGTATATATTCATAGAGTACCGATCCTGAGTATAAATTTTGAGTGTAGATTTTCATGTCTTTTTTATTATAAAACAGATTGCGATGCTATATAAATACTGTGAAAGTATCAAAACACTCAATCTACAGAGAAATGCACACAGTCCGCATTTAGAAACTTTGCCTTTAAACAATCCGTCACATCTTTTGTACAGTTGTGATGTCACAACTATACAATGTATAGGTAGATAGTGCCAACGTGCTAAAGTCATTCCCTGACTGCAATGTCTGTTCAGAGGGCTGAGAACACAGATGCAGAAGACCCAGAAACACTTCAATCAGAGAAGAGTGGGCTTTTTCAGCAGGGGGGCTTAAAGAGACAGACGCTAAAATGGAGCGTTTCAGACAGATGGTGAATACAGGTATATATTCAAACATTAAAGCAGGTAAACAAGTTTTACTAGAAACCCAAAATACAAGTATGAACCTGAAAATGAGCAAAATGTATGGGATGTTTACATTTTGTGAAGCTTTCTACTTCTACATTATTACATTTCAGAAGGCTAGTATTGTATATTTTATTCCATTACATTAATTTGACAGCTTCAGTTTCAATAGTTTAGAATGAGTACTTGAATTCATTGTAATGGTAATCCATATACTTCATATGTTTAATGTTGCTTTATTTGTTTTACGTCATTAGCGCTTCTAATTACCAATGGGGTAGTGCTGCTTGTTACTTCTTCCACCACTTATTAAAACAGAAATTGTTGACCAATACAGAATGGAAGGTATAAACATCAGTCCTACTGTCTGGCTGTTTTATAGATGTATAGTTTGTCAGGACATGGCTCATTAGCAAATATGTCGTCACCACCACCACGTCTGTTGACTCAATCAAATTCTCCCACAGCCAGCAAGGAAAGGACATATAAGCTCATTCGTCTATATTCTAATATAGCACAACTTCATTTTTTTTTTTTTTTATCCTTATGTGCAGAGTGAAGTAAACACATTTCAAAACATGCCATATATCAAATTAAGCTTCAAAGCCTCAAACTGTTTTTCAAGTCCATGTCTTATCAAGTTTCCTAATTCAATTTTATAAATAGGAGTCAAAACAAAAAAAGCTTTACTGTTGTCTGAGTGAAAGTGGAAGTGCCTGGTCTTGGACTGAATTTTTATTTTTTAATAGGTCAGTCTTTCTTGATCATATTTACACCCATCTAGTTGATTTTTTATAGTTTTTTTTTTAGCTATAGGTGTAGGCTAAAGTTTACATGGGGGTTACGTTACACTTTACGTTGAGCAAGGCACATCGCCTTCAGTTGCTCCAGTTATGCTGCTCAGTAACAAGTAACAAGTTGTTCTGAAAACCTCCCTAAAGTGATGATATTAATATAAAGTGTATTACTGTAAAAAGGATGCTTCAGGAGAAAAGAAATTAGATTAATTTCCTTGGTAAATGAAGATTACTGAATATAAAGGGACAACAGCTTTTTTCACTCTTCACATTTGAGAGAGAGGATTCATCCTCCAGACACAAAGGCTATCAGTGGCATTTTGTTTAAAACAAATTAAAACTCTCTCTCTGTCTTTGTGTCTCTCTCTCTCTCTCTGCTTCATGTTGAGAGCAGTGTCTAATTAATTAATAGCATACGACTGTAAAATTGCTTCCATCCGGAGTTCTCCATTGTGTGTAAAGCAGAGTTTCTGTAGCAATTATATTTTCTGTGGTATTGTCAGAGAAATGATTGAGCATTAGCTGCATAGTTATTACATTAAGTACTTTCTTTCATGCTTTTTTAAGTCTTGCTCAAATTAATCTTCAGAGCTTTAATATTGTGTGTGTGTGTGTGTGTGTGTGTGTGTGTGTGTGTGTGTGTGTGTGTATTTTAAACATATTGCCTATTGCAGCAGAAATTGAGTGATATTACTATTCTATAGTGATTGTGACAACCTGTTGAATGTAGATTTTATATTCATTTCGCTCTGTTTTAGTCTCTAAAAACTCCTGAGGGTCATATTCAACTGTTTGGTTGTTAAATGTTCCATTATATTCACAAGCTAGTTGCTAATTTCGCTCCTCTGCTGTTTGGTGCTGTAGCTTACAGTGGGTTATTCAGAGCGTTTTTGCTTAAAACAGCTGCCTGCCGCTGATAGAAAGTTGTGATGAGAGCCGTGGGAGTGAATCAAAACACTTACGTTGCGGTCTGTAAAACAACATGAATGACTTCAAAGGTTTGCATAGCTAAGGGGAACTGCAGAGTCAGATGATAAGTCTCTGTGGGTTCTTCACAGCTTCTAATGTCACATAGTTATTTGTCCCATTGTAAATACAGTTTCAAAATGAAACAATTGGAACAATTACTTTGAAGTCTTTGTGGTAAAATATCATTGTGACTATTTTATCTTCACTAAATCTGCTCTTTTTTTAACACATCAACTCATACTGATCTTAAAGCCACTGGCATTGCATATTTCCTTTGTAATGGTCCGAAGGTGATTCATAGTTATAAGGGCACGAGACTAATTGATGATATTCTGTGCTGATAAATATATGATGTCGACAAACAATTGGCGCAGTTAATAGGCTTTCTCAGTTAGAGCAAAATCAAGTTCTTGTGTGTCTTAACTTCTGAGGCAACGACTTTCTTTGATGTATGGGTTGGTCTTTTATGCAACAACAGACTCAAAGACTCTGACGAGATAATAAATAAATTATGTATTAAGGTCTCATATTATTCATATCACACATGGAAATATATAGATATACATACATATATCTCATAGTTCAGTATTATGCATATCATTCTCTTGTTTTCCCTGACTATTTTTGTCAGTGTAGTCCCTCTCCGCAGAGCACTGGAGCTCCCTCGCTAAGGGAGATGCTAATTTTTTGGGGAAATTCATATTGGTCTGTACTAATTCATGTCTGATGGACTGCACCTTTAAGAGAGCTTGAGCTGCTGCAGACATTTTCACTTTCTTTCCTTAAAACACGGTGACAGGATGACAGCATGGTTAGACTGCCCTTTAACGGAAAAGCCTCATGTTCTGTCCAACTACCTTTCATCAAGTGTAGTACTAGAGACTTAAACTGTGGTCCTCCAGTTACATATTAAGGTCAGGCACACCGTCAGTGCTTATCCAATCATGTACTTACTGTAGATGCAAATTAGTTTGTCCATTAGTGGCAATGGCTTGTATAATTGTGTGCTTTTATGCAAATCAAGTCATGAAATTCATAACTTAAACCAACCTTTTAGTTCAGCAGACGTCAAACAATCACTTAATGCAGAGGTGAGGACACACACTAATTACAGTTTGCATTTTCTTGATAGCATAGACTGACTGAGTTAAGAAATAGGCTAACAGTAGGTTCATTGTGGTGAAACACAAAAAACTGTCCTACATAATCAGTTGCCAATTCCATGTGAAGAAATATGTTGAAAACAAGGAAAATACCTACTGTGTGTCAACAGTCAGAGTGCATAACAGCTTTCCATTTTATCGTAATAACTTACAGATTTTAGATGTATGTTTTAGGATGAAGTACAACATTTTGACAGAAATATCCAATCAAATATCCACTCTCAATCCAATATCTTGCAATTGATAATACAAAACAACCCAGTCTTATGGAAGTTTGTGAAATGGTCACGTTATTTAATCTATTGATTTGTGTACACAGACACGTTCATGTCGTTTTTATGTGGTGGTAAGCACGAATTTTAAATTTCAATGGGAAGCATCTTTCATGATCACATAAATGCTACGTCCCCTATAGACCACCGCCGTCTCCTGCATGGGGCGTTTCATATCCCCGTTATTGCGTCCCCCAGAGACCGTGGATCGTGTCCTGGCGCACGAGATAAACGAGCTGAATGTGTCCGTGTACACAAATCAATAGATTAAAAAAAAACATTTCACGAACTGCTGTCCTATTAAAAAAAAATATTGAAGGACCTTGTACTATAAGGGATTGCAGTTATATAATGATTAATGATGCTTATGCGTTTGTGTTGCAAAATATACTGTATATTGTGTATGTCTTAAAATATCACTAGTCAACTTACAGAAGCAAAGAGTGAATTAACTTGAGTTTAAAAATATGACTGCTAATGAAATTCCCAATGTATGAAAGCACTACTAACCAAGTACTTTACTGGTATTAGGTTGATTCAACACAATAAAGGCATTTTCAGTGTTACAAAGGCATCTGCAACTTTCCTGACATTTGATTAATAGACTATCAGCATGAATCCCTGCTGTTAACCGCCTGCAGCAGATGTTCACATTGGCCTAAGGAATTTGTTTACTTTGTGTGCATGTGTGACTTGAGATAATTTCCTACAACCTTTTAACCGTTTTAATATAAATAGTATTAGGCACTGCTAGTATAAAAGAGTGGGGAAATTGCACACTGTAAGGAACACAATGCTGAAGATCTCTAATCAATTAAATAATTGTTATAATTGTTTTTCTATAATGTAGCATTCATGTTAAAACCATCACAGTTAGGTGCCTGGATAGCTCAGTTAGTAGAGCAAGCGCCCATATATAGCGGTTTACTCCTCAACGTAGTGGGCCTGGGTTCGAGTCCGACCTGTGGCCCTTTGCTGCATGTCATTACCTCCTCTCTCTCTCCCCTTTCATGTCTTCTGCTGTAGTATCAAAATAAAGCTGAAAATGCCCCAATGTCACAAATGTAGCTCAGTGTGAATTCTTTCAGGAAGACCTAACACTTAATCACTGCTCTCTTTCTAAATCAAATCAGCTGTTGGAGGCGTTCACCTTCCTCTTAAACCAAACAGAATCGGCCACAAATTCCAAGGGCCAATCACAGCGTCACAACCCAGCTTTAAATCTGTTTCTCTCCCTGCTGCTGTCAGCTGTCATTTCAGGCAAAGCGTGCAACTCTCCACCTCCCCTTCCTACTCCAGTCATCATCACTCAAAGGCATCCTGTGTCTTCCTCCTGCTGGACGCTCCTTTGACTCCTTCGGTCAGGCTTCCTTACCCCTTTTACAAATTATTCTATAACGATGGAGTCTAAAGCTCCAAAGACTGGACATGCTTATGTCCAATAAACTTTTGCATATCTGCAAACAAGTCTCTCCTGATTGAATTTACATTCAGGAGTTATGTAAGCAAAAACTTCTCTTTCAACAACTCCTTTCTAACAGTGTGCTTACTTTTGCACCAGGCAATCATTTCTGTTCATTTGGATTCTGGGCCCCAAGCTGGGTGCTGCAAAATCAGAATGAAATATCCATACTACATATCTCTTTCACTGTATGCTATGAAGCTAAAGGTCCCCAGAGCACACTGACACATACTGGACATTCAATAAATTAATTCAATATCAAATTCCATTTGGGACCAGATATTTCCTGGAGCCATCAACACTGGTATCATAATGTACAAAAAGACACGAATATACGTTTTAGCCAGAACAATCACAACTTCAAAGGCCCCCACCCTGAAAGCGACTGTGACAAATTATTTTCAGGCAAACCCCAAGGTCATGTCTCTAAGAGGTTTTATACTGAAGAGTTTCTTTTGGGTGCTTTCAGGCTGCCTTAAAACAAACCCTGGTAAAAACAAGACTCATCAATTGCGTATTTTTATCTTGCCTTTTTCGCAATGCCCTCCTGGATCCCTGATCATGAAGTGTACCCTCTGATACGGTGGCCAACACGGGCAAACGCCCTGCAACTTCAGAAAACACATGCATGTAGACAAAACACAAGCAAATTAAGAAAACAACTTCACTAATTTGGCAACACATGCGCAGCACTCAGCAAATGCGCTGCATATACACACAACACAAACAAATACATAAATGCGCAGCAAAAAAAAAACAATGCAAAAAGAAAACCACGAAAACAAATGCAAAAAAAAGTGCTCCAGGCCTCTAGAGGGAGCGCTAAGTGGAACAGCTGGATCTTCGACCCCACAGGAGAGAGAGAGAGAGAGCGCTCTGCCTTTTTATTAGAGTCTGGTATGGACCTGCAGCCTGGAGACCTCCTGTCTCATGCCTCCCCTTAATAGACTGTATATTAAATTAATATTATTTATATGATATATGAATAATATATAGTCTGTGCTCCTGTTTCATATCCTCCCGACTGTTGCCGTCACCGAGCTTTGACTTTTCAAAATAAAAGCTTGCGTCTGGGCCAATATGTCTTTGTAGGCTACTTTGGTGTTTTGGATGTAAACAGTACGACAATCCTGCTAATGAATACAACTTTTTCAGCAGATGTCTTACAACACGATGGAGTTAGCAGTTTTGTGTTTATATGTTTGGGTGGGATTTATTCAGTTTGATAAATCCCACAGTCTCTATAAAGCTATCTCAATGACTGGTTTACAGGGAGGGACTAGAAAGTTTTTTTTTTTTTTTTCAAGAGCAAATTGCTCCAGAATATGAATACAGATTGATTACTTATTTTATTATTTATTTTGTTGGTAACCGTTGTTGTATAATTGCAATATAACACTTGAGGAGGCCTACACTACAGTGATGCACCTTTTGGACGAACGTATTCCCTCTCATGTAAAATGGCTTAAACAAACGTCAATGTTAAATGCTGATGCAGTTTTACATGTTTACTACCACGAGTTTACACACACTTCTCTGCTGATTGAGTATCACCTGTGACCTAAGTCAAGACACACCCACCAAAGGAGAGAAAACATATCTCAAATATAGACTTAGAATTAAGAAGTTTGCTCATGTTTTTCTGAAGTTGCAGGGCATTTGCCCCTGTCGGCCACCGTACTCTGACAATAAAAAGTGGAGGAACGTTTTGAATTTCCAAGTGGCTTTTTATATCAGTGTATTGATAATCTAGATAAGATTTAATTAATGTCAACTGCATTGTTTTAAGGGTATTCTGTATGCTGCATATATTTTTAATACATGTCTAAAACCAAATACATTTCTCTTGTGTACATACATAACTAAGACTATAGAAGTGTAACAAAAATTGACATACATGAGGGGGTCCCAGCTTGTAATGGGTAAAAAAAAGACAAAGAATTTTAATATTATTTTTACATAGCATTGTATGTCACTTGTATATTATTATGCATGTGTGTGTGTGTGTGTGTGTGTGTGTGTCAGTTTGAGCTGTGGAATGGCGGAGTCTCCAGAGGCTCTGCCAGCCAATAGCTTTCCTGTCAGAGTGCTGCCTTATCTGATGATCCATGAGTGCATGAAGCAGCAGTGAACGCCAGCCTATGGAGTGGAAATATCGCTTGATAATACTAAATCAGATCCCCTCTTTCATAACTCATGACCTTGCATTTTATGGTTCATATAATGCTGGGGATACATGGGGGAAATTCAAAGAAGAGACAGAGATTATATAAATTGGCTTGGCCAGATGTTTGTGTGTGAACTGGAAAAAAAGCTAAAGTGTGGAAGTAAATGAGTAATTCTCTCCCCCACTGCTGAGGTGCCTTTGAGAAATGCTTGTAACTTATTCCAGCCCCAGTGGGGCGTCTTTGATGCAAATGGCAGAAGACTGTTTGCACTCAGCAGCTAATAAAACAAGGCAATCCCAAAAAAATGTTTATTTTCTCAGTAAATAGAGACTAAAACTTCTTTTTCTTTTGATAACACCCTGAAAACAACAACCACAATTTATTGTTTTCAAGACTTCATTACGCTGTTTAAGTGTTAAGTATTGAATTGAAACTGTGCACAACTTTCTAATAGTGACTTTTCAAAAATCTCAAGCGCCTCTAGCAAGACAGCAACATTCTGTCATGCATTTTCAGCAGCTAAGTGACAGTGCTTAAAAGTTATTGGCCAAAGGGGTGACAATTGTTCAATGGTCACTTAATTCACAGAATGACAGCAGAACAGACTACAGAGCTAAGCAGTTATAACCAAACAAATATACAAAAAAAATTCTCAACTAAAAAACAACATTGTTTTGAGTAAATCCCTTTATGTTTGCTTTGTTAAAATTGAAAATACATAAAAATTAAAATTATGTGACAAACAGAAAATCTGACCCTAATGACTCAAGTGAACAGGCATTCTAATTAAAATAACACCAGTTGAACCAATTAGACAAAGCTTTTACCTGAACCATTGTACTAATGAAAGATAAGTGGCTCATTTTCTGTGCATTCTTTTTTTGTTGTTGTTTCTAATAGAACATGTTTATATGCTTTAATGTTTAAAAAACCATTTTATCTAATACTGTCTGTCTGAATATACTGGCCCTCATTTATCACCCTAATCTAGAAACCAGCACAGATATGAGCGCAGAAATCCTCTTACGACAGGCTTCACGTGTGATTCATGAAATGTTCGTATCACACCAATCAGAGCATAAGAATGGTCGTATATTGATAAATGCAGCGGCTGGAAACGATCGTAATTTAAACATCACGCCCCAGTTCTGAGGCCTTGCCCCTACTATTTACGACATGGCCAGACGTACTCCGGCTGAGAAGCAGCACTTTTCAGAGGTGGAGCTTGAAACCCTGACATCTCAGTTTAATTTGCAGTAACGTGTGTCCTATTTGGCAGCCTAACAGTTGTTAGGCTGCCAAATAGGTATTATGCTGTAGAGAATGCTGCTGTTGCTCATGCTGAACCGCAAGTCCACTGACTTGAAAACTTGCGTACACAAGGTCAGATCAAACGTGAGATATTTTCGCAGCCTACGCTCACGTTCAAATTGATAAATGCCGAGCTTTGCGTAAGAATCGTCCTACGCCCGTTCTACGCCTGTTTTAGGTCGTATGCACGTTTCATAAATGAGGGCCAGTGTACCTGTATTCCCCCTCTGTCTGAAACGCTCTGTTTTTGCCACTGTCTTTTTAAGCCCTTCTTTTGAAAGCGCCCACTCTGCTCTGATTGGTCAGCGTTTCTGGGTCTTCCGCATCTATCATTAGAGCCAGGGAATGACTGTAATGGTACTGTTGCAGCACTTTTTACCTACATGGAGTATAGTTGTGACATTACGGAAGTCTTGAAGTGTCGTTTAAAGGCACAGTTTCTAATTATGGGCTGTGCACTTCTCTGTGGATTCAGCATTTTCATACATCCCGGTATTATATATATATATAGCACCTCAAACTGCTTTATAATCAAAATCACAAGGGAAATCTCACCTTTTTTACAACAAGTTAGTCTGTCTGTCAGTTTCAAAGTTGTTCTCATAATATCCTGCCACAGGGGCTTCCAGCACCTCACCTCCCCAAAATGAAGTTTTACTGACTCGCATTCATCACACCGTAACCAAGTTGATCACAGGAAGTCCTCCGCTCAGCCTGAATGCACAAAGTCATCACTTCAGTTGGATCGTAGCTGCATGCAGTACATGAGAGGCATCCATTCACATTAGCACCCCACCCACTTATACCACATCACTCACACTATCTCTGGGTTACTCCATATTGATAATGGATTCCTGTCTTACCGTAAGCATTAGTGTGTGGGTGTGGGTGTGGGTGTGTGTACCCATGTACCTAGTAAAGCAATGTTTTCCAAAACGTCCTGCCTTATTGTCTGGATATTTGGATGTCAATCACAAGTGTTTTGATTTTAATATCTGGATGTCACTATGACTCCACACATGAATACTAGGGGTGGGGGGGAAAAAATTGATACAGCATAGTATCACAATATTTTCCGTGGTAATACAGTATTGACACACAGATGCCAAGTATCAATCTATTCTTAAATATGTGTTGGTCAGTTCGTCTGCTTGACAATTACATTTTACAGCAATAAAATGAGATGACCAAAACAGAGAAATGTATCTTTTTAAACAAAACAGATGTTGACAAAGTTTCCTTTTAGGGACATAATTGGAAATTGGAAAAAATTTGAAGTTGAAGTACTACATTGCAATATATCGCAGAATATTGTAATATGTTTAAAATCGCAATAATATTGTATTGTGACCTAAGCCTCTAGTGATTTCCTCCTTAATAAATACATGCTAGCACAGATGCAAACATAACCTAGAGATGTAGTAAATGCAAATAAACAAGCTTGAAACATGACACAATCTCTGGCCAGTCATTCAGTGGACGGTGTGCTACAGACAGACTCACATAAGTACACGGGCTAACAATTTAATTTGAGATTGAAGGTTACAGTTGAAGGCATTTTTAATCTGTTAGATGCAAACATACAGATACAGAATGCAAGAAAGAGTTACACAAAGTGAAACAAAATCCTAAACATGCATTGAAAAAGGCATACTGTAGGAGCAACAGAGCAAAATACACAAAGCAAAACAAATCATGTTCACCAATAATAAAAAAGAAGAAATAACAGAAATTAGGCTTTCTAAAGATAATGTTGTGTTAGGGCCAATTCTCCGAGCCATCCAGTGCTTTTCATATAATTTATACAAGATATATTTCATATCTTGATTAAACAGTAAACTTAAGTTCCAACCCTTAGTGCTTTGGATAGTGAGGTAGATTTAGGTAGCATGCACTTTTTTTTAAAAGGATAAAAAATTGATGCATCGACATGACATATTGTTTTTTAATCCATGGATTTTTTTCTCCTTGTCAAAACCAAGCACCAACATTACCCACAATGCAACTTAAATGCCAATCTCCAGTAGGAGATTTGTGTGTTTATGCTGGTAACGACTAATGTAGCTTGATATCACTTGACTTTTTGCGGTTCCCTCTGTAGCTACAAAAGGCATTGAAGGGAGGGGGTTGTTGTTTTTTTTCAATTCCAGTAGTACTCTCCAAGACCTGTAAACAGACATGGTGTGTAAAATCATCACACTTCCCCTTCAAGGAGCCACACCGTGCCTTGGAGGCTATATGTTTAGGATATGAACGTGTATCTACCCTACACCATTGCTAACATGTACATCAGAAATGTAGCTACACATTTTGTCTACATAATAACAGAAACCTTCGCCAGAAGGCCCTGACAAATTGTTAAAAATTTAACCTTTTTTCCCCAACTTTTCTCTTTTCACACTTGGGCAGCGGTGCCTCCTAATTGAGTACAGAATATCCCTAACACGTCACCCAGCCTCACTTACAAACGACTCCCAGTCCCACTTATCCTTCTTGTGCTGACCTTTAGAGGTTTATTTTACGGTCCTGTGGTCGACCTAAATGTACGGTCGGTTACCCTGAGTATTTATGTAACATAGATTTGATGTTTCCTGGTGCTCTGGTCTGAAAAGATCTCACCAAAGAACTGCACTTAATACTGGCAAATTTACAAAAAAGTTTCATGTGCGTTGTCTTAATAAAGAAAATAAATAAAATATAATAGCAGCAAACTGTGCTGAGGGTGACTCTATTTTCATTGCTCTTACTTGCTGTGAGCTTTGAGAATCCAGGCAAGGTAGTGTAGAGTAAGCGAGGAACAGAAAAAAATAAAATGCAACAGAAGGAAAAGGACCAGTAACACCGTTGTTTTGGCTGATGTTGAGGTTATTCCTCAGGTGCTTGAAGAGAAAAAGCGAAAGATACACAAACCAAATAAAGAGAAACCAATAAAGACACTGAAAGCAATGGTAACAACTCAAGCTCTGGTAGAAAGAAAAAAGCAGAGAAAAGGCAGATACAGAAAGAAGAGTAGAGACAAAGGCCTGGGACAGTGAAAACAACACTAAGCAAACACTCCAGTCCAGCTGTCAGAGGGAGGCGTGCAGTAAAGGAAGGAAAGGGATAGAGCGGGGTTAATAAGAGAAAAGGCTACAAAGTAAAACAGAAGCTCAGATAAGGAAGAGCAGCGAAAGCAAAACATCTGCCAGCAGTTTAAGCACTGGCATGCTGGGCACACCAGGAGAGATGTTTGAAATTAGCAAAACACCAGTCAGAGATTGTTTACGGAAGACACAAAGGCTGAGCTCTCCTTTATGCTGTATATGCTCCAGAGAACGATATAGGCTCTGCATAACTGGCAGAGAGTAAAATGCTCAAAGCAGCATCAGATACAGTACAGGAAGGTGGGACCCAAGACAAAAAATCTACAAAAATGGCATATATATACTTGATACATGTTTCTAGTGGGCCAATTCTAAGTGTCTATTTGTATTTTTGCAAACCTGTTTGTTATCCATGATAGATATGCACACTCAGCTGTCTCCACTGCCCATAGATTTTAAAATGGTAAGAACTGAACAGGCACAGAGATACCATCACCAATGATTAAGGTACTTGATGTTTGTTTGTTTGTGTGTTTGTGTGTGTGTGTGTGTGTGTGTGTGTGTGTGTGTGTGTGTGTGAGAGATAGATAGATTGAGAAAGAGATAGAGAAATGCTCTTCTTGCTCCCACCATCTCTTATTTTTTCACCTTTATTTCCTGTTACCCTTCTGCTCTCTCTCATAGCACATACTACCAAGTGCCATTTGGTGTCCTATAATATATTATATGCTGTATGCTGGACACTTTCTTAACGAATACCCAGAAGGCCCATGTGGTCTGTCTAACAGCACAGCATTGTGATGCTCGAAGTGTTACAGCAAGAACACAAACCACCTGATCAGTAAAACGATCTGGGGATCAGAAACCAAACATGTCAAAGCCCTCTAATGCCCTTGAGAAGTTAAATTATTAACAGGTGAGCCAACATTTAAAATATTTGGATTTCCAAAGCAAACACACCCTGAGTATTTATTCAGAATCTTCAGTTTTGGCTCATTGGTTGACATACTTAATATGCATATTTATCCGATTTTTGGTTTGTTTGCCTGCACAATCTGGCAGATCTCCAATCTCTCCAACCATACAATACTTTGCTCTGAGAAAACAACAAAGCATAGCTAATTTTGTATTAATTAGGGAAATTTTAACTGGAGGGACATGAAAGAGAAGTGAAGTTGGGTGAAGTAGAGAAAAAGAGAAGAGAAGGACATCTCCAAAGAGTGAGTGATTCCTGAGGTTGGAAGGCAAAGTAACATTTGTCATTGGGTGTTGCATGAAAACAGGAGAGTAAGCCCAGAAACTGCCGCTGCCCTCTATTCCACCTCACACAAAATACATGCAAATGTAACACACGCAACGTCCTAATCAAGATGAATGGGATCTGCTCTTCAATAAGGACATGCTATTACACTATGAGACAACTACATTATTGCACTGATTTTAACAGTGTGAAGTTTAGTGTGTGTGTGTGTGCTTGTATGTAATGTGTATGAAACAAAGAACCTTAATGATTAAAAGGGATTGTTGCACCTAAATGTCAGCCTGTAACAGTTTTAATTGGCTAAATGAGCTTCTGAGGTGATGGATGATGATAATTGTCTTGCTTCATTTGCTTGTTGCCCGTCCCAACATACACAAGCGTGTACAAATGAGGCGTATAGCGCTCCAGTGATCAGATCTAGATTTTTACTTTATGGAATTGGCCATGGTGGTATGCAGACACAAACATAGGTGTACATCGGTTGTGTTCCCATAGAGAGAGACACACACTGCCTACCAATCCCTCCGAAGCTGTGTGTGTGTGTGAGAGAAAATATATCCTGTCGAGTGTTTACGTCCTGATGTGCTTGCTGTTGTTCTGTAAAACCAATTTACCACAGACTGGCTGTCTGCAAACCATAATCATACAGGTTCACAGCCAGCAAATCATTATCTACACATAGCTAATAAAGGCTGTAGTTAAGAGACCATAATACAGGTTGTATGTGTATTTAGGACCCCAGGCAGCAACCCAATACTTTTGCAAACAAACAGCCAGGGCCCTCTGTGTGGCTGCTACAGACTGCGCCGTCCTCTATGAATAGAACTCAATTATTTATTACACCGTGAATAGTAAACACTAAGGCAAGCGAGATGGGATGATAGCGGACAGTCTCATTCTCTATAAATCATCATCGCTATGAGACAGAAAACACAAACTCATTAACTGAAAACTCTTCTTCAAATCGACTGGATGTTTGACGAAGTACAGCCAAATGAAACCAATCTGATGCTGGTGTTTCCTCCTTTATTCATTACAATCGTAGTTTTGCGTAGCCAGATCTCCATGGTGCTGTGTCAGCGCTGAAGAATGGTCTGGCTAAACGCATTATCATTCTGGCCAATCACAATCCTCTTCAGTGGCGCTAAGCCCAGGATGCAGTGAACATGCACTTGCAAAATAGATACATAGAGGGGAAGATAATTCTGTCTGAAATAGGCGGCCAATGGCAGGCTTATACCTACAGTCAACATCCGGTGAGTCAAACTATTACAATCCCAAACCGTGTGTGTGTGTGTGTCTGTGTGTGCGTGCATATGCATGTTTTTTAATGGACAGGGGGCTTCACAGCCACTTAAGAAGGAAATGGTGATGGTATGCTCTAGGAAGCAGCTGAGTTTTCTGAAATTACACTGATGTATTACTAATGAGACACAGTGTTGGAGTTTTGAAAAATCCTCTGAAGTGGCAGTTACTGGAATCATGCTAAAAGCTATTCGACTTCTTTACATAGTACACAACCCTATCTGAGTATGTGTTATAAAGTGTCCTCATTCTTCTCTAGAAGGAAACCTGTAATGACAAATTATCACTCTCAAGGCTGAATCATTTGACAAATGCTTCCCGACTCTGCACCTATGTTTCTTTCCTCTGTGTCCATTAAATACAGATAAACATGTACAAAATATGTATTTGTCTTTGGATGAGCTTTTTTGTTTTCCTTTCTGTGACAATAATGCTAAATATATTTGAAGCAAACTGCCCTTTATCCTTCATTACAAATGAGAAGAAAAGAACTGTTATAATTTTATGAAACATTATCAGAAGTTAACGTTGGTGGTAATTTCCTCTGGAGTTAATTTCCTCTGGAGTTGCTATATTAGTGCCTCTGGCTTTGTTAATGGACATAAAGACTTCATTGCCACTTACAAATGAAATGCCACTGACATTTTGCCCTAGGAAGCTACAAAGCACTGCAGAATAAAATTACAGTGGTATGAGCATATGCTTGATCAAGATGTAGATCACTGCTGTGTGAGTGACATTGTGTGATTCTAATGAAGCACAGAGGAATACAAAACTATCCAAAACGCAATCAAACTGTGAAGTTTCATCATGAGGTTAAGTACTAATAGTCTGAATGTTGACCAACCGTTTCATCAGTCACACTGTCTTCAGACTGAAGAAGATGAATGAAGAAGCTGGTAGAGGTAAATGAGGAACTGAGCTAACTGAGGAGAGAGCAAGAAGGAAATTGAAGACTCACCCAAAGCACCCACATAACAATTGATTCCAAAAACACTGCATCAGAAGTTAGATGTTTGATCTTTTATTATTCTCTAAACTTTCCAAATATGATGATCCTTTCTTGTTGTTTTGTTGCATCAGATCCTCTATTTGAAAAACTTTAAGAAATTGGGACATGCACTCCCACAGTGGAAACAGCCATTGATGTGATTAGGCAATGCAATTACTGATGTGATGGGAATTCTGTGCATCCTTTAAATTGTGTTTCCAGCCAAACTGGGCTCGCACATAGCAGGGCCATTAAAGCATTGATGCATTGCAGCAGCCAGCCGGTGGGTTTAGCAAGTGAAGAGGCTCTCCAGCTGCAGTTTCTGTCATTATGGCAACACTCCACACCTCATCGCACCGCAGAGCACTTATTCCAACACAACAGGGGAAGAGCATCAGCATTTTATCAACTGTGCGTACCACCACAGAGAGTGTCAAGAGTCACACAGGAGGAGAAAATGGGCTGATAGACGGCAATAGAGGAGGGAGTCGCAGAGGGCTTATGGTAGCTTGTTGATGATGCTCAGGTGTTCACTCTCTCTCTCTCTCTCTCTCTCTCTCTCTCTCTCTCTCTCTCTCTCTATCTATCTCTGCCTCTCTCCCGGAGTTCTGTAGTTCCTTGTATCCTCTTGACACTGAGGATTATGGGAATCTATGCTACGTAGCTACACTAAACATCCAGGGGAGAAGGTCAAGGGGGGGCTAGACAAACAAGAAAGTCCATCTTCTTTCCATGTGACCCACATGCCCTTTATCCATTATCCAAAACCAGCAATATAAATGCAAACAAATGTATTGTTTCAGGCTAACGTTACTCTATGTTTGTCCCTAAAAAGACTCAATTTGCATCTTACTCACTTGGTTTAACACTTACTGTAACATATTGCCTATCATCTTGAAAAGGTGAGTAAACTCTATTTCCAAAATGAAAATTTTGTTCATTTTCTGTTTACTCTCAACTAATGATCATTCAGGCTTTAACATTCAATCCTTCCATTGCTGCTTAAAATCAGGCGTCCTTTAAAAAAAACAGGATTTATTAGGTACTGTTTACAATTTAGTTTTTTCTATCTGAAGAATATTCCCAGTGTAAGATAGATTTGGTGAGTGGGGCTAGGGTCATGTGCTATCATTTCTTTACAACACTCTGTATTCTTGATTCAGTCAAAAGACTCGCCTACAGCATGTACAAAATTCTTACTGGAAAGCTCACACCAGTTTTATCTGGCTATATCAACTTTCCAAAGCAGCATGTCACTATGAAAGGCAGCAACAAGATACATAGACTACTTACCAAACCACCTATGTTGCTCGCGTACACAATTAAAAAGGCGAAACATGTCATCTTTTCAAATTCTCATTTTTGTGAAGCCTTCTTACAATGTAAATTACTTGAAATTAATTCTCAATTTTTGTTGTTTTTATGAAATAGTTTTAAAGTGGGTTTTAAATATTTAACAGTAAGTAATAGCAATACTTTTAGTAATCTATTAATTATAGTAGTATTACATATAGCAGTACCTACCTTGATTAACAAAGCACCTCTTTTTGTAGTAGCATCTAGCGTTATAATGCTAGCAGTCCTGAATTATAAGAGTAGTCATAGTAACAGAGCAGTAGTAAGAAGAATAGCAGTATTTCCTCTTCTTTCATACATAAAATAGTGTTCTCCACCTGCTCCTCTCATCTTCCTTTTGGTCTCAGCTTGAATAATGCAGAGCTGAGGTGTGTGGTGGTGGACTTTCCTGTGGAGCTGAGGCCAGGGTAGCAGCTGTCCCTATCAAGGCTCTCCTCAGAGCTGTCACAGCCTGTCTGCTCCTTGGCTAATCACTTCCTACAGGCCGGCAGCATGGGACCGCCGTTGCTAATGTTGTCACCGAATGGGCCGAGAGAAGCTCTCAGGATGAGTGTGATGTAGTTTCAAATGTGTGTGTGTGTGTGTGTGTGTGTGTGTGTGTATATAAGGGGTTAGTGGTGTGCAGGTGTGTTTAGCTAGCAGCTCAACAGGTGTGCAAATGCCTCAGGTAGTGCAACATGGGTCACACATTAACACACACAAACACCATCACCATTACCACGGCCCCTTTATTCCCATCTGCCAAAACACATTTGCTACACAAGGAGTTACCAATGTGTGTGTAACAAGCTAATGTCACAGTGTGTGACACACCAAAACACATGGTCATTTAAAAATTTGTAATTACATACTTTACCCTGGCATGTTCAGCAGAGGTAAAATAAAGCCCGGGAAAGAGATACTGTACATCCAAAAAATTAGATTTTCCCTATCCTCTCACCTGACTTTTACTTTTTTGCCACACAGACAATGTTGTGTTGTTCAATGGTTCTGTTGCAGTAGGCTTTGTCAAGCCCTGCGGTGAATACCACAGAACCAACTGTCAACGGTGATGATTAATTGTCAGTCACACCAGCCATGCAACAAAATGGTAAATACATTTGCCATCTGGGGTTTTAGAAGCTGAATTTGAATAGCCATAAACAGAACAAAGATTGATAGGTCCAATCAAAGGAGTGTAAAATCCAAGGCAAAAGATAGCTAGCTAAATGAGTATTGAAAGAGATAAAGGTGGTTCAGGCTTCTGGCAAGAAAAAATATGAAACTCAAGTGGAAGTTGGCAAAGTTGTGTGGGAACCGGAAAGTGAACTACTGTTATTGTGCCCTTAAGCACTTTACCAAAAACATATATGGCTCCCTTATAAAGCAGTACCTCCAGGATTTCGCAGCCTTTTTTTTTAGATTGTTGTGGCCCAAAATGCCTGATTTTATGTGAGCTTTTTGTAAAACAATGCAATAAAAGTTGCGATGTATTTTGTATCTTTGTTGCAATGAAGTTGCGGGAGACAGAGAAAGTTACAAAAAAAGTTGTGATTTCTTTTTTTGTATAGCTCTTGAAAAATAAAAAGGAAACTTGTTTCGGGGAAAATAAAATGAGTCTGTGCTGAATTTTTCCTAGTAGCCTTATCAATAAGGCTCAGGATTCTGCAAATGTTGATATATAATATGAAAATGGCTGGTGGATTTAAGACAAACAATAATTATTCATTGAATTAATCAAATTTGTCAGTGATTGATCTTCACATTGTTAGTTAATTTCCTATGAAGGCCTAAGACACACATTCATACAGTTTGATAAAGTACTTATTGGACTTTAAGTTATCATTGCACTTACACTACAAGCGTAGCTGTCCTTAATTTAGGTCATCCTGTACTTCTCATCTCCTGTTTTTCTTGCATTCACCGTGTGTGTTTTTGTGTGTGCGCGTGTGTCAATCGCGGTGGGAACTGAGCAGGCCCGCCCGCTGCAGAGAGCCGACAGGATTGAATAGCAGCCGCTTCAGCGACATCAGAGTGAAAAATCGCTACAGCGTACATTGATGTTAAAATGTGGCAGGACGGTCTAAAAATGTTTTGCACAGTCTTTCGCTGTATGTTTTGTTGGTAAATGTGAGATCTTCAAGTTACACACGTCTCGTCTTCATAGCAGAAACAAGAAAATTAATTTGGCAACGTACGTGTGAAGTCAACCCGTTCTCACTCCAGCTTGGTCATTGGCTCTCAGAGTCACATACTGATACAAAGTGTGGCACGTGGGACTGCTGGTATTGGTTGAAGTCGCGGGAATTGGTCAAAATTGCGAGTCGCACCAAAGTCACAGTGATTGGTTAAATGTACACGATTTGGCGCAATCACGACATCGCAAAACCCAGGAAGGACTGATAGAGTACACAAAACAAAAGATTGTTGTGGTGGGTATGCAGATTCATTAATGCAAAAGTTTGTTCCCAAATGTAGCTTTCCAGGACACATTGATCTCCCTTTTGTTTGTAAAGTTTAGCCTAGACTCTTAAAAGATGAGTCAGTTGACCTCAATAAACCACCACTGAGGTGCCGTTTAACCTAAAACAGCCAGCAGATTGGCTTGTGGTTGTACTGGGCAGTTTCCAGGTTTGAATGTGTGTTACTGTGTGAGTGTGATCAGTTGCAAAAGTGAGGCTTTCTTCTCAATCAGTTGTCTCAATAAGTGAAGATTAAAAAAGATTCACAAAAAATGGGCATGAATGTGATACTAAACAGCCTTCACGCTTCTGGTAAGGCTTTCCACAAGATTTTGGAGGATTCCAAAAGAACCACAAGAGCATTAGTGAGGCTGGCCACTGATGTTGCCATAAGGCCTGGCTTGCAGCTGACATTCTGATTCATTCTCAAATGTTTAGTGAGGTTTAGGTCAGAGCAAGATGTGGAAACCATTTCTTTAAGGACCTCTCTTTGTGCAAAGGCATTGTCAAATTGGAACAGGAACAGACATTCCCTAAACTTCTCTAGAAGCTCAATATTGTCTAAAACTTAGAACACCCAATATGGCCAAAAGAGGGCCATCAAAAAAGAACTGGCATATGTTTAATAAGGAGAGGCCCGAACCCAAAGAGGCAGACAGAAATGCCTGAAATGTAGAATGAAACAGCCGAATATGAAAGTAAATAAACAATCATGGAGATGGGCAGGCAGACATACAGATATCAATATGAAGCGAGACGGGAGGTGTGACGGAGCAGTGAGGCATGTAAAGGCAACTGGTGCTGCCACGCTGCTCCTTGCCCCTGCGGCGCACAGAGCAAATGAAGCTGGAAAGAGGTAGGGCGGGAACCGAGACAAGAAAGAGAAGCCGGGTATGATTGACTGAAGCAAAATGAGACGACATGAAAGGAAAAGAGGGAAAGAAAAGACAAGGGTGGTGAGGAAGACGGGGGGAAGGGAAAGACGAGCACACCAAAAGGGTGACAGGCAGATAAACAAGAGACTGTGAGTGACTACATTTAATCCACTGGGTAACTGCAGCATTTAACAAACTCCCTGCTTGATTCTGTGTGTGTACGCATGCTAAACCTGTGTTCATGTGTGTCTCTGTGTGTGTGCTTTTGCACACCATGTCTCTGTGATTATGCCTGGTTATCTGCCCTTGTGCACACTCTTGCCTCTGCGTGAGTGTGTGTAGGCTTTTGTGTGACCGTGTTGAGATATAGGCCCAAAACATCTGCCACTGTGCCCTCGCCTTTGAGTGTATGCCCTCTAACAAGCTGAATATTTGTCAACGAACCCAGGAAGCAGTTGTTGTTTTCCAGTAAGCAAGAAGAGACGTGTGTGTGTGTGTGTGTGTGTGTGTGTGTGTGTGTGTGTGTGTGTGTGTGTGTGTGTGTGTGTGTGTGTGTGTGTGAGAGTGAGACAGAGTGAGAGAGTAGCCCCAACCACCACTTTATTTGGCTTGTTAGTGCTACTTCTGGGGGTTATAAGAGCCAAGAGCCATCCAGTCGCTGTAGCTACTTCATGTAGGCCGTTAATGCAGAGCTACTGGAGTCAACCAAGCAAATCCCTCTCGTGTTGTTGTTTTTTGTTGTTTTTTTTACAACTGTTTGCTCTGTAACCATGTGATCATTTGACTTGTGTGATTTATGGGGCTGGCAGTGGGTTTCCCTAAGGTGGTGGTGAAGGCATGGCTCAGTGATTTCTATCCATCGGTCCTCCCTTCCAGTCATTACGAAGTCATTACATTAAGGACATTTTAGAATAAGATGAATAAAAGATATTTTTCTGATGTAAAGAATTTTGCAGCTAATGCCATATCAACACTATACAATATAACTTGAATTAGATGGCAAACTACAAATAATTTTTTAAGGATGTTTGCATATCTGCCCATAACTGTTTTTACTTGCCAAACATCTGGATGCTTGTGCACTGAAACAAGGCGGCAAAGCCAGTAGTTGCTTAGATTTCCTTCTACTGAAAAATGTTTCCTACGAATATAAAATAGGCTCCACCATATCATATACCAAAAGTACCAGAATTGTCTAATAAAATGTGATTTTGATAAGAGGGTGTAGGACACATGGCATGATACATATAGTCTATATACAATATTTAAATACCAATAAAAACCCACACCTACTCAGTACTGAAGATTTCAGTATAAATGTGTTTTGAATTGTAATCTTTTTAAGGGCAAATAAAAAATGTTTTATTTAAAACCCCTGTCCCTATGAGAAAACTGTTATAAATGGATATCATGATAGCGGCCATGCCAGATTGATCTCAGTACTGTTGGCAGCTTCTCCAGTTTTATTTTTTGTAGGATTGTATCTGTCTTATGTAACAAGAGCTGAATCAGTGTTTGGAGATTGTAACATCGAAAACCACTAACACAAATGTCCAAATATTTGTTGAAATGATTATACTCTAATAGTTTTGGGAACTACTGCATATATGACCAAAACATGGTCCCACAGTAATTTGCCACTGCTTTTAGTGTGTTACTGTCACTGTATTTCAAAGATATAATTTTGTCTTATAACATCCAAGTAGTTTAGGGGTACTAAAACCTTTACTTAACATTTACACTCTGTTTTATGTCACCTAGATTATACACTGTCAGGTCAGAGAATATTGATTATTTTGTTGCATCATAAAATCTTATGGAAGCCAATGTAAAAGTCACAATGATCTCTTCTTCACTACTGCTCTTGTCAGATTCCTACCAGCCAGTGAGCAAAGATGGAGAAACGAAATTAATAGAAAAAGCCAGAAGGAAATGCAAGAAGTTGAAAGGATGGGATGGAGGAAAGCAGACAGGAGGTGGAGTAGAAAATTGCACCAAGATGAGAAAAGGCAAGCATTGACAAATCATTGCTCTGATGATTGCTGTGGCTCAGATGTGAGTGAAATTATTAAAATCTGGTTAAATCTTGTGAAATATAAACTAGGCTGTAAGAGTACCGAATGTTGCAACATGCTGTAATAGGTTTAAACCATAGACTGCATGGTTTGAACACACTGTGATCAGAACATGAAGTGGCTTGCCAGTTGTGTTTGCTGCTAAGGTTTCATCACTTCCAGGGGGAGATAACAACACTGTGGCTTAACCCCAATTACCAGGAGTGTTCTCTAATTGGTTTTGTTCCACAGGGCTCAGACAAAATTTCAGACACTAACTGAGTGTGTAAGTTTGACTCAATGTTTGTGTTTAACCAAGGTGATGCAGGCTACCCACAGGTCACGGACAAGTGAAACTTTTATTATCTCTGTGTTTGTCATGTAAATGCACTCTGCTGTTTTTTAAAAATCATTTTGCCCTGTCCAAGTAAACAAAAAAGCGACAAAACTTCAGAACTATAGGTCATAGAAACAGGTAGAAGCAGGTCTGATCACACTGCCTGTAGTCTGTCACCACACTAAAGTGTTCAATACACTCACGTCATTCAAAAGAGGGGGTTGTCCTATGCTAGAAACGCCCATCAACCCCAATGATGATGTACACACATGACCAGTAAAACAAGTGCGCCTTCTAGCGGTGACTCCAACTTTGTCTGTGCGCAAGTGAATGTTGTTTAATAAAAAAAATGGTGTCACTTACGGTAGAAGACGTATTCTGTGTAGCTCGACCAGATCTTGTCCTCTGTGTGCTGGTTGACAAACGAGGCTGTGACTGATGAGTTGCAGGCCACCATTTGGAAACCACACTCCGACAGCATGTCAAAAGACCTCTCCAGGTGCTTGAACTTGAGGTAAAACCGAGAGGTATACCGATCCGGGGTTCTGTCCGGGTCCCGGCTTTCATTCAGGGTCTCCCCAAAAACTTCTTTGGCAAGGGCCACCCGCCCGCAAATCAGTATCCGAGGCACCCTCCTGAACTTGGCGTCGGTCTGACTCTCTCGGCCCATGGTGCACGAACCCCGGTACCCCACCGTGATGAAGCCACTCTTTCTGTCCGCTGGGACGAGAGAGGGCGGCGGACACTGTCGGTGGTCGCTGCCCTGGGACCCATCTTCATAGTCGCTGTGGAAGTAGTCGTCCGGGCTGTGCTTGATATCGTCAGGGGTCAGGAGCTTCACTAAGTCGGGTAACTGGAAGTACTCCGCCTCTTTCCTGAGCCTCCCTTTCTCCGGGAAGTGGTCCGGGAGGACGACTTGCTTGTCTCGGAGGTAGTCCAACACATATCGGAATAAAAACCCGTCCCTGTCAATGAAATAACGGCCCTTGGGGTCTCTCGCCAAGTCATTAGATGCATCTTTTTTGGAGGAGAATAGCTTACAGAGTAATGAATTCGGGGTGCCCACCAAAGTCGAGTGACGGGTGTAATAAACCTGCCCCCCGACGTTTAATTCAACAACATCTGGGAAACTGTTCTGAACTGATGCTTGCTCTTTGGGGTTAGTCCTACAGTTTCCACTCAGCGCCATTGTTTCCGTCATGGACAGCTACAAACAGGCTACACCTATCTATACAGCAAGTCTCAAAAAAGAAGAAAAAACGACGGATCAGGATGTTAAAAGTTGCTAAGCTGTGTCTTTGGTTATTATGTGTGGATGCAGGGCCTCCAACTTCATCCAACAGTAATCTTAATAAGCATTTCTCATCGATCCATGGCCATTATCACCCACCAGTCTGTAGCAGTTGCCGAAAATGGGGGGAAGATTGCAGTCCGGGGCGTCCCTTTGTGATTGTTAAATTGAAAGAAGGCTGAAACGGGCGACTTGGAGGAGGAAAGAATCAGTGCTGCGAGAGAAAAATGTATCCTGGCGCATC